>VCJN01000105.1:0-56196 GCA_006384855.1 Tetraselmis striata | reverse complement strand
CTTTGGGCAGCACTGTCAGCACGATCAGTATGTCAACCTGATTGGACAGGATATCATTGTTTATTGTAATTTTGGCTTTGGCCTTCAACAGATCTGTCTCAACAGTCTGAGAAGTAAAGTTTGCGGTTGGAATTTTATATGGTGGTTTCACATTGTGCGCTTTGTCGCGCAGTCTGTCTTCGACAGTATAGTCAGCAAGGCATAAATCAACTGCGAATGGAGTCGGACCCATTGGTATCCGCTCTTTATGGTTGCTTGGGTCTGGAATCATCAAATAAGCACCCTGAGGGGTACTGGTGTATTTTTATGTATTTTTCAGCATATGTTTGATATTGTTAGTGTTTTTCCATTTGGAATCGCAATCAACTGCGGAAATATTGTAGGATTCAGCCTGCGCTTCCTTTCGAAGCAGGCGATAAAATCAGAAATTTGCTCAAAAAGGTGATTCAAGCCACACATGATGGTTAGTAATGTCAGCATCAAAAAAGAGTTAGTCGGAGAACAAATAATTGTCAAGCACTTTTGTGGTTTCAGCTGTTGCCGCCCCCATCAAGGGTGAACGGCCCCCATATCAATGTTCAATTGTTGCCAAAACATTCTGATTGAATGATGGGTAAGTATCGTGTTGGGGAGCTGATACTGTTGCGTCGTTATCATGATGCGCAGGGATCATCGCCCTTGCCATATTGTCATTATAGTCAGATATGATTTCATTGATTTGTGTTTGCATATGACGGCACTAAACAGTGTCCGTTTGCACAGCATTCTCCACAGTTGTTGGTGGCTTTTGCTGATATAGTAGTTTTTCAACTGGTTCAGTTTGCGGCCGCTTTTGATGAGGTGCCTTTCTGACCGATAATATGGTGTTTATTGTGTTTGCGCCTTCTGCGCTTGTGAGTCTCCAGTATATGATGCACAACACGGGGTTCCTGAGTGTCATCGACCCTACGTTTCGAACGCAGTGGTCCCACATCCTCCACAATATTTACTCTTGGTATTGTTGTCATGGTTATATCATAGTGGTGTCGTGAGACACAGTAGCCTTGAGCCAATATTTTCAGTTATTGTTCTTATAGTAATGTTATATTCTTATCGTTATGTTACATATGGCTCAAAGCAAAGTATGATGGGAGGATGTGTTCGTCGGCCGACTTTTATGAACTCTGATTGTTGGCGATCCTGCCGTAAACGACAGGGGCAGGCCCACGCCCAGGATCACTCCAGAGCGTCCCGTGGCACAGATCAACTTGAGCGGCCACATCCAAATCACCGCAAATCAAAGCTGTTGCCAAAACAATACATTACTACGTTCAGCTTATGTAGTGTATGGCAACATTTAATCATAAGATAAGGAGACTGATATTGACATAGTGGATCAAAAGGTATTTATAAAGTCAATTCATTCAGTTTACTATGTCAATACTTTGTTTTATACTGTAGTTTGTTTGCAATTTGGCTGGGCTGATGCCTCAGCTTGTATGCTCTTCTTTGGAGCGCTGCGGACGAAAGTGTCTCCACTATTATAGTGGGTATGCATGCGTTCATATGATAGCCTATATTTATTCTCCACCTCGACCGCCCCGGCCGCGACCAACATTTCTGCCGCGGCCTCCTCCTTCAGAGCGGCCGCCACGGCCGCTATTGCGGCCTCCACTACCATCACAGCCACCTCCACCATCATGCTTCGGGAGCATGTCTGATATTACTGATATTTTCAGCAGTTGCACTGAGGGCCCTGGCTTCAAGCCTAGGTGCCTGCTCAGGTTATCGTAAGCCTTACGGCATGCGTATGGTTAGTCCTTATTAGGATATGTTTGCTTCCACGCTGATTGACGCTGGATCGTTTCAGCACCCAGCGAAAAATTGTTGTCAGTGTATTACGGTATTTGTATAATAAGATTTGCAGGCAAAAATCCATTATGCCTGTGTATTTTGAGATCATGATAACATTTTTTACTTTGAACATGACATATTATAGTTTCTGCCAACTGATGAGAATCAGTAAAGGCAGCTCCACGGATTCCTCGCTTGTTTGCGAACATGGTTTCCAGTGTATTATAGTATTGTGATTGTTTGTTGATAGCGTCAAGCACATATCTTTCTGACATATAGTCATAGACATGTTCTGTTACTGTAGGGCCCACTCTGTCCAAAAACTGCATGACCTCAGTCAGGTACAGAGGGCTATGGTGATTGGCATGCAACTTCTCCTGCCCTGCCAGCGGGGTCAGTTTAAGTTGCAGCGTTGGCTGGCTAGCAGCTACAGTTGCATATAGTTGTTGCGGTGCATGCCGTTCACTCACCGGTTGCGAGGTTTCACGCCTAGGCGACTTCAGCCTGGTCTGTTCTGCTGGAGGATATGATGGGCGCTTGACTGCCCTATGGTCCGGTTGGCCAGCATATGGTTCATGCTGCAGGTGTGGGTCATAACCTGCAGGTTCTGCACCCATATCATAGGCACTTGGATTGTGCCGTTGCTGCGCTGCTTTGGTCATTATGGTTCTGATGGCAGAGTATATTGGCAGACCCAACGGTTGGTCTGCAAACTGTCTGTTGGGATAAGATATGTTTGGGAAGGTGTTAGCACAGTCTTTGAAGTGCTCACGTACTTTCTTATTGTATCTCTGCCGCCACGCCTCAAGCGCAGGGGCCATATGGTTAACATACTCAAGGACCCATTCCGGTTTGGATCCAGTATTGTGCGCAATTCGGAATATCTTGCAATATGTTAGCACAGGAATCTGATGAACATAAGCTGCTGGAAACAGTATGAGGGCTGAGCTGGCTGGCTTTGGTGTAGCCAGTGTAAGCACAGTGTCAATATATTGTAATTGCAGCAAGAGTCGCTGCTGCGGGTCCTCTGCTCCAGCAGGCCTATGCGTGATATGGTTATGTTCAATGATATTGTTAGACCATCTGCCGACAAAGTCAGCCAGATTGTCCATCAAGCCGGCATTCCAGCCTTGGTTATAGTGTGTGTTCATTGCCATGTCTTGATATGGTACCAGGTCTGCATCCATCAAGGGAAGAATCAGACAGCCTGCTTGGCGCATGTTACTTATAGTATTCCTTGACTCACTGGATTGAAAACCCAGTATCATATTTTGGATATAGTCACCATCTTCGCGCAGCATATCGTAATAGGTCATGAATATCTTTTATGATTAGCATCAGAGTCATAGCTCTCATGGCTTTGCTCTGAGATATGTTGCAAAGATGTTCATATGTTCAGGCGAGGCTGTGCCTCACTTAGAATTGGATAATCATGGTGATCATGGAGAGGTTGTGATGTTATCTCTTCCTCTCCTTTTGGCAACATGTGTTCGCCAGAGTGACCCTCAGTTTGGCCTAGATTGTCATGTATATTGTATCATTCGTATTGTGAGGTGGCATATCATTTACAATGTCAACAACATTTTCCAGTTATGGTTTGTCCTCACATTCATTGAGGAGATATCGTTGTCGATCCCATTGGGCGACTGATTATCGTTTCGTTGTGCAAGTTATGGTTTGTCCTCATTCATTGAGGAGATATCGTTGTCGACCCCATTGGGCGACTGATTATCGTTTCGTCCTGCAAGTTATGGTTTGTCCTCATTCATTGAGGAGATATCGTTGTCGACCCCATTGGGCGACTGATTATCGTTTCGTCCGCAGCTGCCATTGAGGCGGCGATATTGTTCGAAATATAGTCATTACAGTCAGGATTCAACCTGCTGGATATGGTTTGATTTCAGGCCTCTTCGGGCTCAATATGGTTTGGATATCGTCACAGGCCTCTTCGGGCTCAATATGGTTTGAATATCGTAGCGACGCAACAATGATGTATGGTTCTGACAATGATATGCTGACGTTCGATGGTTGTTATGTTATTCATATTTTTTGGCAAAGAAGATAAGGTAAGGTTGGAGTGGAAGTGGCTTACCTAATAGGCTGCTTACCTCAATTCGATTCATACAAAAAAGAATAATGACGCTCCGAGTTCTACAGGCAGCGTCGCGCGTCCCGGTAATGTCCAAACTCCGGGCGAGAAAGTAGCGCCGAGGTGGCGCAGAATATAGTATGCTTCCGCCTTATGAAAGGGCGGAGTTATGATTCACTCGACTCGGTGGCCGAGAAAATTTGAGAATATGGTGCCGCCTCTTGGCATGGTGTTTTTTTTTTCTTTTTTTAAACGGCATACGGCAGGAAAACTGCCGACTATGGTTTGCGGCGGGGTAGTCGCCGGCGCCCGCGGTGGCTACCGCACAGGCGCATATGGTATGCTTCCGCCTTCTGAGAGGGCGGAGTTATGTTATTATGGTATTACGGTGTTTCCGACTCAGTAGTCGAGAGGGTTCGAATATATGGTTCTGCCTTTCGGCAGAGTATTTTACGAGACGGCGGTGCTGCAGGTAGCGTAGCGCCCCGGTAATCTCGTCCATGCTCCGGGCGAGAAAATAAAGTTGATGGTAGCGCCAAGTTCGTGTGGCGGGTATATGATAAGCTTCCGCTGATAGAAAGAGCGGAGTTCTTGTTGTGATTCAGTCGTCGAGAAGTTTCGACTGTCCAATACTGCCTCTTGGCAGGATCGTTCTGAATCGATGGCTTTCGGAAAAGCCCGTTACAGTCTTCCGGCGGGGTAATTGCCGGCGCCCGCGGTAGCTACGCTACAGGCGCATATGAGGCGCTCAGTTGGCGCTGAAGCTGCAGGTATATAGTAATCGGCTGTCGGAGAAGAAGGTGAAGTTACGGTAAGGTGGAGTCCACGGCAAGGACAGGTTATAGTATTCCGTGCTGCCTTCTAGAAGGGCAGTCGCGAATTGGCGGGGTAGTCGCCTATGACAGGTCTCGGCGGCGTAATTGCCGACCACGTTTGCGGCGGGGTAATCTTCGACGCCCGCAGATAAGTATGATACGATAGAAAGCTACAGTGTGACTGCGAAAGGCTCGCGAGAGAGCGAAGGAGTAGGTAGAAGCACCAAATGTGAGGGAATGCGCTTATGGTGGCAAGAGTCTGTGCTACTCCGAGGTTGTGAGGGTGAGAGTATTATTGTTACAGTCCGGCGGGGCGCCGCGCTGATATATCAGCGGGCGCAGTGCGGACGACAGGGCGCAGGCGCAGACACTATAAGTGGTGCGCGCGCAACGCGCCTTAATGTGTGCTATGGTTGATTAGGGTTAGTGAGGGTATAGGATATATCCTCACAGGTATCGCGCAAGTACACCGTGAAGTAACTGTACGCACAGTTACCACGAATAATCCCTTATGTAATCCCTTATGTAGTTAGAAAATAACTGTACGCACGGGTTCCTTAGGCTACCCTGTATCGTATATTGATGCTGGCGCTTTTTTTTTTAACATATGGTGATGATTCAGTCCGCCGTCATCCGCCAGTTCTTCATCGGACCGTAGCACGATGGGATGGCGCGCAGCACGATCGCTCGTCATCGCTGCTGCCCGAACATACTTCCGCCACAATCTTCCCCATCGCAGCCTTCGCATCAGTTCCGCCCTGACCCGCCCTCGCCTGGCTGTGTGGCCGTGCTGCTAGAAGCGAGTGCTGCTCGTCAAACTGTCAGCGGGCCACGTGGCGAACGAGAATAGCCGCGCAACCACGCGGTGTTTGAGACGCGATATGTCGGCCACACGCCCCATCGCGTGCGGACAGCTGCCGCGCCTGGTGCAACTAGCGCGCTGTAGCATGTACCCGCAGCAGCTGAGTGCACCGCCGCGCCGCACTGCAGCGCTGGCTGCGAGGGCGCGCTCGGCGCCGGTCCGCTTGCCGGCGGCTAAGCCGACCCGCGGCAATCGCCGCCAGCCGAACTTGGCGGTGAGGGCCTCCGCGGCAGCAACGGAGCCGCCGGCAGCGAAGGGCGACGTGGGGAGCAATAAGCTCGGCTACTTCACTTCAAACCCGCGCGCCGATGTGCTGGCTGGCGTCACAGGTGGCCATGCCTACCTGCCTCCCTCTTCTTACTCCGCACGCAAAGCGCAGCAGGTCGCCCAGTGAGCCGCACAAGCAGAATCCGTATCACGGTTGAATGAGCACGACACACATGTAGGCCTTGTCACCTCATCATATATACCAGCACACGCGCTTCATGAAAATATAGTCACTGTAGAATTCCTTTCGGAACCCGGAAACGCTATTTTAATGTTCCCAAGTTAATTCTGCATTATGTCCCCACAATGGCTGTGCAACTGACTCAAACCCCGCTGCTTTTCCCCTACAGTGGCGCTGGCCCTTGTCCCCGAGGCGCTGGCCTTCACTTTTGTCGCAGGCGAGCACCCTTTGCCAGCAGCTTGGGCTTGCTACCCCCGTGACTGTTGCCATGCGAGAACACCATGCGCCTGTATCTCCGGGCCGTGTCGAATATAGAGAAAGGAGGGCAGGGGGGCTGACGCGCTGATCCACTGGCTGCAGGCGTGCACCCGCTGGTTGGCCTGCACGGCGCGATCCTCATGTGCGCGGTGACGGCACTGCTGGGCGGTAGGCCTGGCATGATCTCCGGTGCAGCTGGCGCCACGGCAGTGGTCACAGGTCCGTCGCCCTCCTCCCCCCCCCCCCTCTCCCCCTACCCACCATTGGTGTGGCGCTCTCAACCCACAACGCTCAGACCATGGCCTCGAACCCCCCCCCTCCCCGCCCCAACACACCGTGCTTGTGATGCCCAGGCTCCCTGGTAGCGAGCCATGGGCCAGAGTACCTCTTCGCCTGCATGGCGATGGCGGGCGGCCTGCAGCTAGTCTTTGGCGTGCTTCGCCTCGGCAAGCTCATCCGCCTGGTGCCGCAGCCCGCCATGCTGGGCTTCGTGAACGGCCTGGCCATCGTCATCCTGTCAGCGCAAGCAGAGCACTTCCAGACGGTCAATGCTGCCGGCCAGGCGGTGTGGCTCTCCGGCGCGCCGCTGGCTACCATGGCCGGCCTCGTCGCCCTCACCATCGGCATCATCACCATCCTGCCGAAGCTCACGCGCGCAGTTCCGGCGCCGCTGGTGGCCATCGGCACTGTAACCGCTCTCGTGCAGAGCCTGGGCATCAAGACCAAGACCATCGGCGACCTTGCGGCCATCAGCGGCACGCTGCCCGTGTTCCATGTGCCGGCGGTTCCCTTTGGCGCAGAGGCGATCAGCGTGATTGCGCCCTACGCGGCCGCCGTGGCAGCAGTCGGCCTTATTGAGTCGCTGCTCACGCAGAACCTGGTGGATGAGATTACTCAGAGCCGCAGCCCCACGCACACAGAGTGCATGGCGCAGGTGATTGCTTACAATTCATTTGATCTTTAAGAAAAATAAAAAGGTTTTTAACATTTTTACCAAAAACTAATATTATTTAATCGTGGGAATGCCATGTCTGGATTCCCTATAACTAACTTTAGGTATAGTAGGACTTGAACCTACGACAATCCGGTTAAAAGCCGGATGCTCTACCAACTGAGCTATACACCCTTCAGAATTAGCCCCACCCACCCCCACCCCTTGTCCCTGCCCCCCCCCCCCCCCCCCCCCCCGCCGACCTGCGCCGCGCCCTCGATGCTCAAAGATCCTGTGGAGCATGCACTGACAATCCCTTTGCTGGCACCAGGGGCTGGGCAACGTGGTGAACGGATTCTTTAGCGGCATGGGCGGCTGCGCCATGATCGGCCAGACGATGATAAACATGAACTCGGGAGGCCGCGGCCGCCTCTCGGGCGTCGTCTGCGCCTCAGCCATCGCGCTCTTTGTGGTAGCTGTGTCAAGCGAGATCGAGAACATCCCTCTTGCAGCGCTGGTTGGCGTCATGTGCAAGGTCGTGTTTGACACCTTTGGTGAGTGTTTGCCTAAGACCCCCTCCTATGCCAACCTCCTTCTTGCAAAGTCTCCTCTCGCACTGTGCCGCAGACAGATAAGCACACAGGTGAGGCATGCACCCAGGCGAAAGCTGGTATCTGTCGATGGGGAGGCACTCAACACCTTGCGGCTCTACTCTGCTTTGCGATGGCTGGTAATCAGAGAGGCTGAGTTACCTTGTGATTGTGATCGTGCAGCATGGAACAGCTTCAATCTGCTACCCAAGATCCCCAAGACGGACGCCTTTGTGCTGGTCGCAGTGACAGCGAGCACTGTTGTCTTCAACCTGGCAGTTGCCGTCATCTTCGGGGTGGTCATCTCCGCTCTGGGCTTTGCCTACAAGCAGTCGCAGCGTGTGGTTGTGCGCCGCCAGGAGTCCCAGGGCGGCAAGGCGGCTGTGTACGCCATCGAGGGCCCGCTCTTCTTTGGCAGTGACCTCTCCTTCAAAGAGCAATTCAACCCAGCGGACGAGGCACTGCCGGCGGTGATCCTCGACTTTGCGAATTGCCGCGTATGGGACCAGTCTGGGCTGGAGGCAATCAGCGCGGTGGCTGGTCGCTATGCCGACGAGGGGAAGCAGGTACGGATGCGCCACCTGTCGGATGACTGCCGCCGGCTGCTGAACAAGGCAGGCGACATGGTCGACCTGGAGATCCTGCCCGATGACCCAAAGTATGGCCTGTCTGTCGATTACAATGAAGACTTCTTCCGCGATGCGCCACAGGTCGCCAAGTCCAAGTCATACGTAGACTACTAGCCTAACAGATAGACTCTTCCCCAACACTGCAAAAGGGGCCAGTGTAATTTAAAGCAATCAAATTGTGTGCAGCCACACATACGCTGCTTGGATGGCGCAGACTCCTATTGAAGGGCTCACAGGTGCCTCATAAGGAAATGCCACAATTGTTGCTCCTGTCATTCATGGCGCGGCTAATTGGTAGGTCAGTGATCATGGGACATCGAGATAACCCCTCACACTCATACTGCTGTTCGTTGCCGTTGCACAAAATTCAATACAGAGCGGTCCCAATCAGAACCATCGGCATATTTTGAGTCCGGCGCCCATAAGATGGTGAATCATATGTGATTTTGCGCTTGTTCTATGGCAAAACTACGTTTCCGTTGACTTACCTCCTGCGAAATTCATCCGCATTATGTGCAGGGTGGCGCACGAGGCGAGGGCGGGCGCATCTACTGATGGAGTCATGGAGAATGTGCACTTTATTTTCCCCTAGATATAGTGACTAAACGTAAGTGTCCGCCTCTCAGCAGCGCGCATCGTGCAATATATTATTTGTATATATATACACATACATATTATGTACCATATTGTATGTTATTTCTAGTTATGTTATACATAGATATATTTTATATTATTTTATATAGTATATTGAATTACATCACTTAAATTAATACAACAATAATGAAATAATAATAGAGAGCATAAATAATAGGGAGCATCAGCATCACGTGCGGATATTGATACACTTGACCATAAATAATTGCCCGACGCCGCGCGCGCTGCTCATCATCACGAACGCGTATCACATACACGCGCGCGAGCGAGCCGGCGGCGCGGCGCGCCGCGCGTAGACGACTGATGTACACTTCCCCATAAATGATTGCCCTCTTCTCATCGGTGTGCTGCGGCTGATGGCCAGTCGCCCAGAGCACTCGCACGAAAGAGCGCCACGACGACTACGGGTACTGGTACTGGTGATGGTCTCGATGAAACGATATAAATGCGACTGCGGGTACCTGTAAATTATAGCTGCTGTCAGACAGCAGCAGGGGAACTGATCATCGCGACTGCCACCTCGCGTCGTGCATCGACTCCAGTCTGAGTGGCGGCTGTCGTGCTGGCTTGCCTGCAAACTCAAGACGCCACACCAAAGTTCCAAGCACGGCGTAGTCGGGAAAGCGCTTCAGTTACCCGATATCGGATACCGGTGTCGGCATGGCGGACAAGGCGCGACTCCGCTCCGCTGGTAGGTGGCGCGCCCCACGCTTCGTGGATGGATCCGCGGCAGAAGGGGAGGACAGCGACGAGGAGTTTCTAGACATGGAAGATGGCGAGGAGGAGGAGGAGGAGGAGGAGGAGGGGGTGGAGGAGGAAATTGAGGAGGATGCGCAGGCGGAGCAGGTAACCACATAGTAGTGGCGTTTCCTGTGGTATGTGCAACGCTCCTTAATAAGAAGCGCGCGAGCTCAGTAGCACGACCAAAGCTCGCGAAGGACCGGCGAACCCCCCCCCCCCCCCCCCCCCCCCCCCCGCCCCGCCCCTCCCGCCCCCTCCCCTCTCGCGAGATAGCCGCCGCCGATCGCTTTCTATTATGCATCTTACTGCCTTCATCCTCATTCTGTGTTGTGTCGTTATCTGGGTGCAGGCAGAGCCACCCGGCACCCGCCGACGGACGTCCTCGGCCTTCTTCGAGCACGCCGAGGCGGCGCCGCAGCCCCCGCCGAAGCTCAAGGTGTCGCTGCGTGGCGCAACCTGCAAGGTTTGCGGTGGAAAGGGGCACCAGGCCGGCTTTGTGGGCGCCAAGTACGTGGTGAGCAGCCGCCCCGAGGCCGATTTTCACGCCCTGTCTGCCTCGCGCGCGCTTTGCTCCATGCTCTTTCCGAATTACAACAGCGGGGCCAGCTGGGCAACTTAAAATGGTGCTGCCGATCAGAGCAGGCAAACAATTCCGCGCACGCGCGTTATTCAGTACAGTGGCTGTCTTTATATGGGGAGGGCCTGCCTGAGCTCTGTGGCCTGCTGCGGCGCCCCAGGACTGCCCCAACAAGCCCTGCTTCCTGTGCAAGAAACCTGGGCACACCACCGAGACGTGCCCCCACCGGACGCACCACTCGATCGGCGCGACGGGCGAGTCGACGCGGTCGGGGCAGTCGCTGGCGCGCGCGGTGCACGGCAGAGAGGTGGGGCGCTGCCGCGCGGTGCGGGGCTCGCGCTTCCGCGTGCCACGCTGGCGCCTGGAGGCCGCCATCGTCAAACTTCACCCACGCCGCGTGACCAGCCTCACGTTCCACCCCACGCGCCACAACCTCGTCATCAGCGGCGACAAGAAGGGCAACGTGGGGCTCTGGAACCACGAGCAGGTGTACGACAAGACGCTCTACTCGCCGCACACTTGCATCGCCAACCGGCTGGTGGTCATGCCTGGCGCAGGGGAGCGGGTGGCCTCCGCGTCAGCGGATGGCACCTGCAAGCTGGTGGACCTGGAAACCGGCTGCACGGACACGCTGCTGGACCTCAACCCCGGCGGCTGGGTGCCAGGCGTGACCACGGAGAAGACCTGGGTGTGCCCGCTCCGCCAACACTGCGCCATCTCAGCCTGGATCGACAGACACCCTCAGCGATGTTGTCTCCTCCGCATGAGATGGGGTGCCATTCATGGTTTACCCTTGACGTTTTCGTCCAGCCTGTCGACAGTTTCTTTGCCGGCTACTGTTTTGTCTACTTATTCTGTCACCACAAGAGAAACTGCGAAACCCCAGAGCCCATCTGTTTGCTCTAGGCAGCTTGCAGTTTCACATTTAGGAATACTTTCTTGCTCTACTTCGTTGTAGACACTACCAATATCGTACAACTTTATTGCGGCGCATGTCAAATGCCATGCATTGAATGTAGTATTAGCGCCGATGGCGGAAAGGATTCACGTGCCGTTTTCCTCAGGGCAAATGCCCTACCACCAAACTACCTGTATACAGGCCACTGTCCACACCTCTCGACCGGCGGCCCGTTGAGCCACTGCAACCCTCTCTCGCTGCTGCCGACTGCCACCTCTGACAAGGCTGGCTGTACCCACACCAGGTGATGGTCCACGGCTTGGACGTGTCCCCCAGTGGCATCTCGTACGCAGGCGACAATAACGGCCGGGTGCGGCTGCCCCACAGACTGGGCCTGATGTCATAAAGTAAGAGAACCAGGATGGGTGGGGGCAGGGGGGGAGAGGTAGAGGGCCCGAGGTGCTGATGGGGGAGTGAGAGGGGGCTGCGCGCCACTCTGTCCCTGCAAAGCACTCCAAAGCGCATGTCGGTGTATGAGGCCACAGATGGGCCAAACAGTGGCAACCTGCGGCCCCAAGTGGACGCAGCCATCAGAGGCGCTGCGGCTGGCGTGCAGGGGCATGGCGCCACCCCCCGGCCCCGCTCGCCCCCGTTCCCTTCCGGGCTGCCCTTTGCGCTGAGTGCAGCCGCCCGCCCGGCCGTACAGATCCACGTGCTGGACCCGCGCGAGAGCAAGCCGGTGCGCTCGCTGCAGTGCCACAAGCGCGGGACCAAGGTGGGCCATGCCCCGCGGGGAGCACCCCTCAATACGCGCGATACCTTGTCGCCCTGGTCAACCTCAAATGATCCCAAAATACGGCCACGGTTTCATACCGCACTGCTCCGATAGTGTATGTGTGGGTGCTGGTGTCCGAGCATGCGTAGGTGCAGACGATACATGTTACATAGGCTTGAAGGTGATTGAAGGGCATCACTGCCTCTCAATTGGGTAGACAGCAAAGCCTACGATGTATATGTGCGTTATTTTTCTACAACACTCTATTTACTCTATTACTCTACTTACTCTATTTCCCCTCTCCCTCCCTCCCTCCCTCGCTCTATTTCATGCCAACACACACACACACACACACACACACACACACACACACACACACACACACACACACACACACACACACACACACACACACACACACACACACACACACACACACACACACACGCACTCACACACACACACACACACACACACACACGCACTCACACACGTATTACTTATAAATCATGCAGATGTATCTGTATTTATATATTTTGCGTGTGTACATACACACATATGTACTTATTCATATTTGTATATGTATGTGTGTATGTGTGTGTACATACGTGTATACCCATGGGATGTAGTATGTCAGTTTTATGTTCCCGCCCTGGTGTACTCTGGTGGCCGGGCAAGGCTCCAGACGCACTGCTCCCAGGCGCCTCTCAGTGCACGAGTGCTGCTGCGCGGGCGCGCGACGCCGCGACGGCGCCGGCGCTGCTCTGCGCAGGTGGTGTCCGTGCACCTGAACCCCGCGGACCCCAGGCTGATGATGACCGCTGGCAACGACTACCACGCGCGGCTGTGGGACGTGCGCTGCCTGTCAGAGGGCGCGCCGGGCAATGCGGGCGCGCTGGCGGCGGGGCAGGTGGGCGCGATGGCGCACCCGCGCGTGGTCAACAGCGCGTACTTCAGCCCCATCACCGGCACCAAGATCCTGACCACCTGCCAGGTAAAAGGAGGGGGCTGGTGCCGTCCGCCCCTCCCGGACACTACACACATGCGTGGAGAAGCGACTGCAGAAGGGATGTGTGATTGTTTCGTTTTATGCTACGCACATAATTCACTCATCACTCACACAGACATACGGTATACAAATACATGCATAGATGCTTATTTATCCGTAAGCGCAATATATGTGGTGTACATTTATGCACTGCATTTGATGGGGTTGAATGGTGTACTGTTCGGAAGCTGCTCATAAGTCTCTGGTTAGCTTGTCCATCCGGGTGCCGACACTTCTTTACGCAAGCAGGTGCAGGGACTCCACTTGGGACAACAGGAAGCGGTCCTGACTTTGTTTTTCCCTGCTGAAACCAACACATTCCTCTTATAAATATGGATTTCTTACAAGTCCATTGGCCAAGTTTGAAGGCCTGTGGATGCGGTACTATTATGGATGCGGTTGCCAGCGGGATGGTGGCAGGACCACTGAGCCCGCGCCACTATTTGCCCGCTTCGTGCAGGACAACCGGCTGCGGGTGTACGACAACGCGGCCCTGGCCAGCGGGCCGCCCAGCCGCACCATCGTGCACAGCCACGACTTCAACCGCTACCTCACCCCCTTCCGCGCGGAGTGGTGCCCGCAGGACCTGCAGGAGTCCACCTTCCTGGTCGGCCGCTACATCAGCGAGGCGTTCGACGGCGCCGCGCTGCACCCCGTGGACATCATGGACGCCAACTCCGGGCAGGTGTGCGCGGCGAGGCCGAGCCTCCCGGCAGCCGCAAAGAACAGCACGTGCACACATACTCCTCATGACATATGTCCGGGATTACACATGATGACGCTATCAAATGATGTCATCGCATACATTAGTGTATATATTATACATTGTTTTTATGTATTGTAGAGTCTGCATTTGTACACGAATACGTAGATGTCTGCAACTGTCTGAGAGAGAGAGAGAGAGAGAGAGCAGGAGGGAGGGAGGGAGATAAGTTATTCCGGTTCGTCATGCTGTAGCCAATATCGTGCCTGCCAATCTACGGATGCCGACGCACCAATCAAAACCCTTACTAAATGCCTCAGATTCGTCTTGCATGCAACCTATAAGAACATTCGCCATAGTTCCGCTATACTTTCGTCTGCATTTGACCTCTGGCAAGCAGGGCGGGTTCTTGTTTGCGGTGCTTACCTAACCGCGTCAGCACCTGGGCATAGACACCTCAACATGCACCGGCATAGGCAGATGCGCGGTGGCGCAGGTGGCAGGCGATTCAAGTGCGGTCTGACTTGGGGGGAGTACTCTCCAGGCACGCAGCTGAACAAGCTTCGGTGCGCCATTCGTTCGGATCGACAGATAGGAACCGGGCCATGTTGCTCACGTTGCGATGGCGCGCACCGAAGGGACCCTCTGCCTTCACCGGCAGCGACGTGGGACAGCAGTTGCTGAGGGGATAGGCATGCGATACCATCCGACACCCCGCTTTCTAGGACACCTCTCTTGTTGACAGTATGAGTGAGGTTGCTTCTATGGCCAATTATAGGAGTGAAAGGCAGGTGTAGGGTGCTCATCGAGCTATGCCGGCAACAGCATACCCCATGAGCATTGTCATGATGTGCGCCCTGTTGTTAACCACCCCTTTGCGCCCCCCCCCCCCCCCCCCACCACACCCCCCACTGCCGCAGGTCATCCGGCAGCTCATCGACATGAACCTCACGACCATCTCGCCCGTGAACGCGTGGCACCCGCACCAGGACGTCATCGTGTCCGGCAGCTCGGGCAGCCTGTACGCCTGGCGGCCAGATGGGGACACTGAGCAGGAGGAAGAGGCGGAGGCAACAGGGGCAGGCGGCGCTCCGGCCCCAGGGCTGTTGCCCTCCTCATACGACGGCTTCATGCTGTACGACGCGTTTGCGCCGGAGCAGAAGAAGCGGCGGCGGTAGGGCAGCGCGGGCCAACCCACTCCCCCCCCTCCCCCCCCCCCCCCCCCCCCCGCCATGTACGGACAACTAGACATGGCATCTAGCAACACGAGGACTTTGCATCATACCTCGTCCTTCGACGAAGCCGAGCTGCTCTGGGGGTACGGCATTGGCAGCGTGACTGGGCAAACTTCCACATGTGAATAACAGCACTCCAATTGGTGACCATAGCGGCAATTGCACAGTGTGCCTCTTCGCGGACGGATCGCGGCTTCAACCATCGAGGCAGAACCGTGCTTTTTATTCATGCCGATGCCACTCGATGCCAGGCAATCCTTACTTTGACGGGATGTCGGCTGCACCACCTCAGCTATCATGTGCATACCGCACTGAATGAGTCGTAAAGATAGCCCAACTCCTATGTTTTATTATATATATTTTTTTATAAGATATATCTGTATATATGTAATATATGTATGTATATACATGTAATATGTACATATGTGTGTGTGTGTGTGTGTGTGTGTGTGTGTGTGTGTGTATTAAGAAACCGGAGGTATTTCGGACACCTCTGCTCCTAGTTGAATGATGAGCTTCATTGATGCCCCAAATGCCGTTTACTGAAGAAATTTCGAACTGCGTGGCAAATAATTCCACTACAGTATGATTCCGCGCGACGCATCGCATTGAACCATTGATAGCCTTCAAACCCCCTCCCCTCTCGCATTAGGCGCTTGTTGAGCGAGCTTGTTGATCCCTCGTGGTGTGGCAGCTCTCCCGTGTGAGAAGCCCGGTTCGTGCTGGTAGGGATGTGGCGCTCGGAACGGAGTGTCCTGTGTTCACATGCCATGCTCAACCTCCCCCGGCTTGAGCGCGGGAGGGGTTGCGCAGCAGGCGGGACTGGGCGCCGTCCCGGCTGTCATCAGGGCAACACGCGCTGCGAGCTCGCCTCGACGTGCTCCCCCACCCACGCCGCCACGGCGTGCGCCAGCGAGTCGGGCGGGAAGGCGCGCTCCCCCGCGCCGCCCGGCAGCAGCAGCGCGTCCAGCGGCAGCGCCAGCCGCGCCGTCGACGTCAGCAGCGCGCCCTCCCAGCTGCCCGCCTCTGCCGCGGCCGGCGCCACCAGGTCCACCGGCACCCCGCGCGCCGCGCACACCTCCAGCACCGCGCGGCGCAGCGAGCCGGCGAGCACGCCGTCGCCCGCCGTCTGCAGGCGGCCGCCCACCACGGCGAAGAAGTTGCTGCTGGCGCCCTCCAGCACGCGGCCCTGCCCATCCTGCAGCAGCACCTCGTTCACGTCCGCCGGCTTGTCCTCCTCCAGCGCCATCCGCTGCGCCACCCACGCCGAGTCCTGCCACGCAGCAGCGAGAGGAGGCTCAGCGCATGCGCACCCACCGAGGCGGCGGCGCGACTGCCTTGAGCCACGTGCGACGCTCTTCACCGCGTCCACCTCGTGCAGATGGGGGACACGAGGATGCTACGGAGGGAAGTGCATTGCTTCAGGTGTGTGGTTGGTATATCAGTGCTTTAGTGCTGCCATCATTGAATTGTGAAGCTCAACTGGAGTCATTGGGCTTCACAATGAAATGATGATAGCAATAAAGCACATAGGGACCATCACCCGGACACCCTGAAGCAGTGCATTCAGAGTCCGCTTTTCTAATGCCACATCAAGGGCAACATGGCATACCTAAAGAGGAGGGGGGGGGGGGGGGGGGAGGATTGCATCGCATGGCGGCTGGGCCAGGCATCCGCTGGCATGGCCCACCTTGGCGGCGGCGTTGTCACGCCCCGAGCCCGCCAGCATGGCCTTCACGGGTCGGCTCGGCGGCAGCCCCATCGGCGCCACGTGCACGTGCGCCCGCGCCCCCCCGCCGGCTCCCTCCCCGGGCGGCCAGGTGACCAGAAGCGCGAGCTTGGCCTCGCCGGCGTAGTCAGGGTTGCGCTCCCGGTGCTGCAGCAGCGCCTCGCGGAGCTGCGCGCAGTGGCGCCGCTCAGCCCAGCCCAGCCCAGCCCGACTCGACTCCCCACCGGCGCAGTCCGTCGCCGTCCAGGTGGAATGATATCAAGCAGTCGGTACCAGCCGGAGCGGCGCGGGCACACGGGTGCCGCCTCATCTATAAGAACCTGTACTACAAGCCTCAAACTGTGCTCGCATGCAACCTGGAAGAACACTCGCTGCAGACCCGCGATAGTTTCGTCTGCGTTTGACCTCTGGCAGGAAGGGCGGCTGTGTGTTCGCAGGGCTGTTAGTCCCGGGGCGGCACCCGTCGTGGGCTGCCTGCCACCTTTCACTACTTGCTTCTCCCACACGTGGCGAACTACCGAAGGGTTACATACGGCCGGCTGGGGAAAAATTAAGAGTTGTTTTGCAGGTTTGCGTCGGAGTATTCGTGGTGTATTCTGACTCACTTCTCCGTTTTGATAGTTTATCGCGCGGGAGGAAGGGGGGGGGGGGGGGGGGGGGGTCAAAAACGTTATTTATCCGCAGATCGCTTGTGTTTGTAGGGTATACGGCATGGCATCAATACACCGCATCAAATTGATCAGTGGGTAGCAACAAGGAGCAGCCCGAATTCGATGCCTCCGGATGCGAGCCCACCACATGCACGGCAGGCGGGTGCGCATTGCTCAGAGGCGCCGCCGCCGCACCTCTGGCAGCACCAGCTCGCGCAACCCCTCCGGCGTGCTGATGGCCGGCGCGCCGGGCCCCTTGACGACCACCTCCTCCGCGAACATCATCAGCTTGACGCTGTTGGACAGGCGCTCCAGGTGGAAGTCCAGCTCAAAGACGCTGTCCCGCTTGACGGTGCGCGCGTTGGTGTACGCACCTGCGGGGGGCAGGCAGTCGCCAGACGCCGGCGGCCCCGTTATCGCTGGCGGCTTGGATGGCGGCAGCAAAGAATTCGCTGAGCCGGAGCAGCTGCCCAAGCACCGCCGGGAGATACAGGGCAGAGGGTTGGATTGAGCAAAAATCAAAGCAAATGTCCATGTATGCATGCTTCATAACAAGCATGAAAAATGGAGAAATGGAGGCGCATTCTTTTAAAGCTGCGCCCAATCACTTCCAAACTTGGTGGATTGCCGCCAGTTGCACCCCACGCATTCCGAATCAAAATCATGCGTACTCGCCGATAGACAAACCTGAGCAGTAGCGCAGGAGCTACAAATTCGAAAAATGGAACTTGGTTGATAATATCGATAGCTTGCAAGTGGGAGTAATGCAGCATGTGACGGAATATGTACCCGGTATTGTGTATTTCCAATCATTCAGAAATTTGGTCTGAGTATTGTGAAATGTGCAGAGGGGGGCGTGGGTGGAGGGGCGCACCCCGTGGCATCGACGCCAGCCAAGCGTCGGACGGCAACGCGCATGTCGACGTCTGGACGGGGCACCAGTGGCCATGGGTAAGCTTGCCCCGTTGAGGGCCATCTGAGCATTGAAATCAGTTGGTCGCTTTGTGCCACAACGCCGATGCGCTCCATGCACCAACACGTGACCCCCTCCCCGTCCCTGTTTCCTCTGGCAGCACCTGACTCGGTCGGAGGGGGATTTGAAGGCGTTATACAGGTGACGGAGGGGGTGCGCTGATCCGCAGTCACCTGCCCCTGGCTGACCACGAGGGTGGAAGCGCCGCTGCCCACGGGCGCACCGTCGTCCAGCGGCCCAGCCCGTCGGGCCACGTTGGACGCCCACGCGTACGTCCGGCAAGCGGCGAGCGGCTGCGCGCGCCACAAGGCGCTGGAGATGAATGCGGTGCGGAGCATCGCGTTGCTAGGCAAGGTCGGTGTGATGGGGAGATCGCAGGGGCAGGGGGGGGGGGGGGGGGGGGGGGGGGCAAAGGTGTGATCAGACGTCGATTATCAGCAGCGCCGCAAGGCGTTTTCCGAGCCGTGCCCGCCCGCAAATGGGAAGAGACGCTGGACAACACTCGCTTTTTAATAAACTCTAAAGGCTTAGCCTCAGTGTGCAACCGGTAAAGGTCGGGAGGACAGGGGTGTTTTAATCGCCCCCGGGACAGGACTGGTAACAGTGACGTCTGTGCGACGGCCATTTAGGCAGCGATCCAGTTACCAGTAAGGAAAGCCCTGGGTAGGCGACGCTGCGTTTTAGTTAAATTGCCGAAGCATTCTGCAAAACTAATTGAAGTCCAGTGGCAGAATTTCCAACACTATTGGACCACCGTATGAAACACGGTCGTTAAAATACTCGGCACTGCTGTTTCGGTGTCGGTCCATTCGAGTAATGCGCGCTGAGGAAAAGCCCCATCCCGCGAAGCAAAGCATTTCGGGAGTGCGATGCATAAAATGCAACAAAAAATGGCAATGTGAGGGAGGGCCGGACGCCATAACCGGAAAATTTTCCCATTCCCAGTAAAATCCATGGCGCCGTGAAGGGAAGGGGCAGACCCCGCCTAAACTACATGCAGTTAATTCCTCAGGTGCACTTGACCCAATAACATATGTAACCTGACTACCGTAGCTATCGTACATCGGGTAGCAAATGTACAAGCATAAGTGTACAATGATTTAGACTTAACTCATCGACCCCGTGGAACATCACCCAAACGTCAGAGTTTTTCATCGTAACTCAAACCGCATATTGACAACCCACCGGTCTCGACCTGGTGTGGTTGCCATACCTCTCTCGGCACCTTGCTTTGCCAAGCACCTGCGCGAGCGCAAGATGGGCCAACCGCGGCATGCATGCCCGCCGAGATTAGCGCCTATTCTGGGGTATTTATTGTGGGGCGTGCAGTAGGCCAGCTGGGGCCGTCGGCTCTATTTTACGAGTCGTTTGGGTCAAGGGGAAGGTACATGTGGCGGCACGGGATCGGTGGTGCGCATCTCGCGGTCGGCCCATGAGGGATCGACAATTGTACACGTGTACAATTGCCCGCCGATATTTTCTCGACGGTCGAGCCACCCACTCGACACGGTTTGAGCAAGTCAAAGAAGCTAATAAAGGGTGGTTTGGTGGGCGAGTTTTGAGGCATGGATCACGTTATGAGGCCATCCGACTCGCATCCGCATGACAACCCCGGCAGCTGTGGAGGACGTGAGAATCTACAGTCGTCCAGGCGCCATTGCACCCAGTCACGACCCTAGTACGCACAACTACCTCAATAGCCCCCTGACTCAGGGTGTGCCTTGCGACAATCATATGGACTTGACAGCCACAGGGGAGAGCGTCGAACGCCACTTGGACAAGCGTCCCGGTCTCGAGCGGCGTGGCGCGCGTCGCTTGGGAATCTGCGCGAAATGGCGAGTAATGGTTCAAGTGCCGCCGCCCCCCCCCCCCCCCCCCCCCCCCCCGCCGTTTATCTCGCCGCCAACTTCTAACCAACAACGGCGACTGGTGTAAGCAGTCATATGCAAGGCTGGGTGGTCGAAGCGGGGACGAAAACTCAGCAGCACGTGCTTAGAATTATAATAAAGGCATTGCACACGTGTACATTCAACTACTATATATGCACGACGTGCACAGTGCCCGTCGTTCGATATATAGTGATAACATCCCTTAACTCCGGAATTAACAACCAAACTATGACGGTGATATACCCCCACCGACCGCGGGCACTCCACCAACATATGTTCGATGGTCTCATATTCACTTTCGCCTCATGCAGGGCAGTGTTCAAGGAACCACTTCGGCATGGCACGAACCCGGGCCAATCGGGGGCAGCGAGAAATACTCGGGTGCTTATTTTTATCATAATGTGCAGCCCCGCCGGCCACAACCCCCATGGGGACACCCGCACCATACTTTGGCAATTATGGGTTTGATGCATAATAAGACGCATGAACATATATACCCTAGGTTTTATTAATATACGGGCTAACGATGCCGACGACACGTAACGCGCCCACACTACCGATGCCTCTAGCTAGTAGTTTAGCGGCATCGCGCGCGGCTAGTGACCTCCACTCAAGTGGAAGGTGCGCCCCCTCAGCTAGCCCTACGTTCGCCCTAGCTAGTCGATCTGACCACCGCACAGTCCCCGACGTAGTCCACGACTTAGGGCGCGCCCGACTTGGATTTTCGACTAAATGGGTTACACTTGTAGTCAAGCCGGATGGTTTTAGGAACGCCCGAGCCCGTGCTACAGCGCCGTAGCATCAATGGGCGCAATATCCCATTCCCGCATCATCGGTGCAGTGGCCACCCCCGAGGAGTTTTTACTCACCCCAATAATGAGCCGCAAGCACTGATTGAGTACGGTTTGTAATGTGTTTGCGCCGCTAGCTCTATCCATACCCCATACTTCACAGTCACCCATAAGTTAGATTCGGTAGTATACATGTTTTTAAGACAGACACACGCACATCAATAGGAATTTCGTCCCCTCCACCGAATAATGCCGAATCGAGCGCCTCAGCAATGGGGTGTTTACCCTTCTTAACCCGGTCGTCTACTATGTGCCGCATGTACATTATTCCGAGTTAATGACCGAACCCAAATACCTATATCCCCCCCCCCCCAAGCTGCTATCTTGCAGCTTGTGCGCGGATAACGCGGTCTCGTCGGAATATCGGCCTAATGCCATCATCCCACACTCAAGTACCCCAAACCCCATAAAATGGTCCTCCGCCCATTGCGAGAAGTGGGCGAGCATGGCATGCAGGTTATCAAACGAGCATGCATGTGACACCAACGGCGTCGTCCGCGTAAAACTGACATGGCACTGACATGTAGGAGTTACCTTGCCGCTTATGATTGTGTCGGTACACCATGTTACATCACACCCCAGATGTTCTGCCCTATCGAATATATCGTTAATATATTTGTTGACTAGGATGGGGAAAGCGGGGCACGCCTGTCGGAGGCCACGCTCTATTGGTATGGAGTATGATTGCGTTCCCGGGGCCACCATGTACTAATCCGTGCCATACTATCCATATACAAAGTTTCAATGCAGGCATGTGACCCGTGACTCGTATGGCTTGTAGTGTTAGGAAGAAAAGCTCTTGAGGTATGGTGTCATATGCCTTCCTAAAGTCAATAAATCCCGCATGCGTGGGTAGACCTGAAGCTTGGCGACGAGCCGCGATATCAAACAAGCTGGCGTCTTGCAAGGGGCCCTCCTCATTCCGCATAAAATCTGCTTGCCAATGGCGGAGTATCCTTTCAGATTGGCAGACGTCATGCAAGGCTAAACCACAATTACGGTCATCATAAGGAGTTTCATAGCGGCACCCATAGTCGAAATACCCCTATAATTGCCCAGTCGAGTCGCCTTTTTGGGGCGCCTATAATATGGCCGAGCTACGCCATTGATGGGGGATATGGCTCTCAGTCCATATCCCGTTAATTAAGGCCAGCAATGCCTTGCCAAAATGGGTAGTATTCGTGGCGTATATCGCCAATTTTAAACCCGCCGCATTAATACCATCCTGCCCCTGGGCATTATTATTTTCAAACCCCTAAGAGCCTTAAATACTTGCTCCCATGCTATAGGTAGGCCGGGGCAATGGGCTCGCAGTCGGAGGCGACAAGGGCCTTGTTGGGCTTGAGGAAGCGGTCGTAGGCGAGGTTCACGAAGATGCGGTCCGTTTCCGACGTGAGTCTCTCCTGCGCCCTTGATGTGCCTGATGTATGATACCCGGAAATGGGAGGCCTCCTCGATCGCGCCGTCGGTGCGACGACGGCACTTACGTAAGGTTGCCAGCCCGGCCGCCGTAGATGGGTTCGCGGGAGCTTCTTGAAGCGCTGCCATAGCTAAATTCTACGCCGTGTTATCGCATGCGCATGCGTAAGCGGCGAGGCACGCGACGAAGCGGCATTCGTCAAGCGTGGCGGCATGCCACTCTCACACTGCTACTCGTTTGCAGCAGGATTGCGGCCGTCGTTTCGGCCGCCACCTCCGCTCCACGCCTCGGGGCTTGGGTCGCTCTGAGGGGTATGGGAGACTCACGTCGCTCCCACCTCCGTGGCATAGCTGAGGCCATCGCGAATGCGGAGGTCCCTGGTGGCGTCGCCCATTTCCTTTCCTATGTTACCTTGGTTACCCTAGATAAGCTCACGCCGGTGGAGCGCAATGCGTTGGAACTCAGTGCCGGAGACATGAAGGGGTCCGTTCGGCCCATTGGCATCGGCAACGTGCTCGTCCGGTACGCTATGCGCGTCCTCTTGCGCCCTCATGGCGAGCCCATCGCCCAACCAATGGCTTGCCGCCCGCGGCCAGTTCGGTTTTGGCGTTAAGGGGGGCGTGGAATTAGTTCAATTCCTTGTGCGATCCCTCCTAGAGTGACTCGGATCCGTCCCTCGTCTTGGTGCAGCTTGACGCCGAAAACGCGTTCGATTCCTTCTACCGCTCCGAAATGTTCCGCACACTGCTCGAGGACCTTGTTTGGCAGCCTCTATTGCGTTCGGCGATCATGCTTTATGGTCAAGAGTCCAATCTGATTTCGGCGTTTCGACGGCTCCCAACCCGGTTCCTCTCTCCGGATTCCAAGCCGTCGAGGAGTCCGCCAGGGTTGCGTCCTTGGCCTCACCCTGTTCGCCGCCGTCGCTTCCCGAGTGTATACTTGCATTGCCGCGGCTGCCCCCAATCACTCAGTGTTGGCGGCCTTCTCTGACGACGTCAACATGGTCGGCACTGGTGACGGACTTGCGCTTGCTACGTGGGTGGCCCCGTCCGCTGTTGCCGCCGTTGGTTTAAGCATCACCATTCGCAAACGACAAGCGTATTGCCAGCTTGTCGTCCCCGTTCGGCGCCCTTCCTTTTGGGCATTTGTTGCATGGTGTTGCAACCTCCTCGCCCGGAATCAAGGTGCTTGTTGCGCATGTGGGCTCGGCCACTTTTGCTCGGGACCTGTTGGACAAAACGGTCGAAAATTTTCATTAGTTCGGCTCTCGGCTTATCGGTTTGGCCGACCACTCCCACTCTCACACTGCTTCTCGTTTGCCGCAGGATTGCGGCCGTCGTTTCGGCCACCACCTCCGCTCCACGCCTCGGGGCGTGGGTCGCTCTGAGGGGTATGGCGACACTATTACATCCTTCCTTGAAGATGCAGACGCCGCCGCGTTTTCAACGCTCGCCGGCATATGGGGTGTTAGCCCCGACCTCTTGGACACGCCCTCCATGCGCATGAAGCTGTCCCTCCCGGTCCAATTTGGGGGCCTCGGAATCGGCGATAATGTGGTTATCGCAGTTGCCTCCCACATCGGCGCTGCCGCCCTACCTTGTGGTTAGCCAAGCTGTGACTTTCCTCAGTGGTCAACACGCCACCCTGAGCAACGCCGGCGCGTTCCTTTCCGACCCGTCAGGCGTATCCAGCCTTCATAGCCTCTATCTTGTTGGGGCATCCTCGATTCTCCGGGCTTTGGCCACGCCAACGTTGGAGCCCAATGCCGGCGCCAACGTGTCGGCGCCGATGTGGGCTGTCGAGCTTCGCGCTGCTCATACCCGTGTCGCTGACGAGTGTGGAGACGCGGTGCTCGAGGATCTAGCGGGGTTGTTGGCCTCTGCCCTAAAGTTGCTCCCCTCCAAGCGCTCTCACGTTGCCCGCGCCGGCTGCTCGGCCGCTGGGTCTGAGCCGGCGTCTGCGATGCGCTCGGCGGCCGACCCCCAAGCTATCCCGCATTACTCGGACTTCGCCTTGCAGTCCATGCGGAGAGTCCACGAAACCCTGAGCCACCGCATTCACACGGTCCGCTTCGCAAAGCTTGCTGCGCGTATGCCTACAAGCGGCCCTGACAGTAGGCAGGGCCGCTTGTAGGACCGCCTCTTACGAACCTGGTCACTGATCCTCCAAGTGAGGGTCGCCTTGGTGAAGTTCGTGAGCGTTCCCTTGAGTACTACGATTCCATGTTCCGTGTTGCCGCTTGCCGCCCGTTTGGCCTTCCTGCGGCTCCTGTCCTCTCCCTTGGCGAGCCCTGCCCTTGTGCCTTTTGCTCCTTCTCGGTACAAGGTATGCTGGCCCGTTTTGAGGAAGTTGGCGTGGAATTCACTCCTTCAGCTTGGGCGGCCGCGTACGTTGATCACGTGGCACGTTGCTCTGGCGGCGACTCCAATCACGCCGCACACGAGGGCTTTCCTGCACAATGCTAGCCTTTCCGACGTTTGCCACGACGTGAAGTCCGCCCTGGGCGTGGGTGTCCAGATCATCACGGACCCGTTGGTGCTTTTTCTCTTCCGAAGGAAAGCGACGGCCGGCCGGCCGATGTTGGGCTTTTTGGTTATTGGTAGTATCCGCGGGAACACGGTTGCTGTCGATACCTCCATTGCCCCTATCCTCGGCGTGTCAAGCTCGGATCCAACGACTGCATTGCGGGTTGCGGAGCGCCAGAAAATCCAGAAGTATGACGAGGGTGTCCGAAACGCCGCCGGCATGCGTCACTTTGTTCCTTTCGCCGTTTCCAAGTTCGGCTCGCTGGCCCCGCACGCTGAGGCCTTCTTGCTTTTTTTTGGTGGAGCTCGCGAAAGCTAGCCACACACACATACTGGCCAAAAAATCGGCCAGCTCTTGTCTGCGTGGCGCCGCCGTTTCTCCTTGCTCATCAACATGGCAAATGCAGACAACGTTCTTGGCGGGGTCGCGGTCGCACGCGCGGCATGTGATGGTGCTCCTGCGCCTGCGTCGCGTCGCTCGTCGGCATGTGTTGCTATGACCCGGGTCATTATTGGCTGCAAACGTCCTCGCCGCGGCTGATGGCCTACCCCGGGGCGGTGGTCCCTTTGGTTCCTGACAGATTGGCGACTTGGTTCCCTTGGCTCTCCCTTGGTTCTTGGCTCCCTGGCCTCCTGCTCGACCTTTGTTTCAGGCTTATGTCTCTCTTTTGCTGGCAACCTTTCTTAGTTGTTGTTAGTTCTGTTTGTAGTGCGCATATGTTAAAGCCCTTATATGAAAAACATATATATATTCCATTCTACTGGCGGCCTTTTTCAATATATTCACCCGGGTAATGGTACGCGTATACTTGTAGGCGGTACGATTACAAAACTTGCTGTCATCTTTCAAACTACCCGTGCGGACGAGCTTTACATCGCAACAGGTAGTCGCTACTATCATCATCTTCTGACGACAATTGTGTCTGCTGTAGTCGCTATATTCAGGATTAATCCCGCTTTATTTAAGTTGTGGCGATGATGCTGAAATTCGTGTCAGACAACTACGTGCCTACTGCTGCCAGAAGCGCTCTAGTAACTGTTATCCCCCACGTGAGGTGGTACACATATGCCTACATGCATGTGACCATACTATGACCATTACTCCCCATGCCTACTTAGGCCAGTCAGAATTTATGTCATGTTTTAAAACCCAAATCTGGCTCAAATCAGAAGGGGGGGGGGATATGATAGCTAGCCCCAAATGTTGTTCAAAGTACATTAGCAGTGCTCCCGGCCCGTATCCGTCTTACGCACCGTCTCCCCGCCGCATGCCGCAACGACCGCTGCGGTGGCGGCTATTGCGGGGGCGCGGTCTGCTACACTACCACTTAATCTCCAGCACTGCCACTCGCACACGTGCGCTAGCCAGGTTACCGACCCATCTCGGGTAGACAGCAAGCTAACGCCGGCAAGAAGGTAGATATAGAGGAATTCCCTGTCAAGGTGGGCGTGAACTGGGCCAGCAAGCCGATGGGCGGTAGTCCCAAGCTGTATCCACTAGCTGAGAATAAGTGGCTACGGACCCACACGCGTGTTACGAACTGTCGAAGTACGTGACAAAACATAAACCCACAACTTTCGAGTCGAGCTAGTTCTCCAATGTAGCTAGCCGCCCAGCATCCATAGTTCAGTGCCGCCCAGCAAACACCCACATGCCAGCAATTAAATGTGATATGTTTTGAAATACCGTTGTATAATGTGGTACGTGCTCTAATATGTTGCTCCCATTGGTGGACATGCCCATCCTCATACACATCACTTCCTTGCTACTGCACAATATGGGGCTATTGTGCCGTAATCTTCCCTCGATGGTGTTCAAAACATTACTCTACACAGAAGATCGGGCATGGGGTAATAAGAGGGACGGGCGGGGGGGGGGGGGGGGGGGGGGGTCCGAAAACGGGACATTATTTCTCAGTGGCCTTATCATCCATCATATGAAATTCCATGTTGAACGATTTCTGGTACTTGGACGATATAGCGACTAGTCGCGATCAACGCAACATATAAGTATGCCGCGTATCCTTGCGCGGTATATAGAGCGAATTGGTGGACAAAGCCATGCCTACCCATAAAGGCACGGGGTACGGTCTCGTACGGGGAAAATCCCGCTAAGTACTAAGAGCCAGCTCAGCGTAGGTATATATGCACGGCAAGCCCAGCATAGTGGGCGCGGCCAAAAAAGCACGGGACTTTTCCATATGTTTGTAACCGAGGAAAGGCCGCGGGCCAGAGGTCGCGCGAGCAGAAGAGGACCGACCTTCGGGAATACCGATAGCCCGTCGCCGGCAGCCGAGGTGCCAGTAGGAGGAGGAGGAGGGCTGCAAACTTTAGGATAGGCGGTGCTGAACCAAGAGAGCATAAGTGCTCTACCCCTCACACCTATCCCTCCAATAATAAGGCTCTTTACTTGCAGCTCTATTTTTCTCGAAAAGAAGCATGCAATAAGGAACAACCGCCCGCCGGAGTAGGAGGCTGCCATGTGGTGGCCAAAGTCAGCGCGGCCGAGTTAGCTAGAAATCCAGACTTCAGCCAGTCGTGTCCACCTCTACTTGTGAGGCAGAGTATTACTCTCTCAGCCTCGATGTGGAGGATGCCCTATATCTCCGCCAACTGGTGGGAGAGCTGCTTGATCGGGATACAACCAGCGTGTCAGCCGAGCCGGTCTACATCCATCAAGACAATCAGAGCACCATCAAATACTGTCACAATTCCATCGTAGTAGGAGGCTCCCCTGTGGTAGCCAAAGTCAGCGCGGCCGAGGGCACGTCCCAATCATTGCACATGAAGGGCGTGGGCCAGATCTCCGCGGGAACCATGCCCGTCCAAGCCTGAAACTTGCCCATGATTACCCGCTAGGCGGTAACAGATTTCTCAGAGTAGTGCATCGCCATTTGCGCATCACACCGCAACGCATACGCCGATCGCATTGCGTAGAACTGCATGACGGAGACGTAATTTTGGACAGCGACTCCGCCGCCGGTGTCCCACTGCGGTCTGATCCCACTTACTCACGCCGCGTTGGCCAAGGAACACCGACCGTTGCAATGCTCGCACGGTTGACCCTGCATCTCGGGTTGCGTTGCTTTGTGCACATCATAGCAACCCGCATATCTTCCATGCGGACCCCGCAAGGTTCAGTCTCAGCATAAAGTACTAGCCTACTCGGCTGAAGTGCCCGTCCCCTGTAATTGTCCCCTATAGTAGAACGAGCACAAAGACGGGAGTGGCTACTCTTTAAGGAAGTCGAACGCAACATACATATCGTCAATCCAGTATGGCTAGACTTAGACGGGGAGGGAAAAAAACAACATATATCGGCGCGCAGAACACACACTGCCGTATACGGCTCCACCAAAGGCTTGAGGAGGGCCATTGCATCTGAATTACATATATCCATACATACAACCCAAGCGGGCGCCAGTTATTATCGTGACCACAACACAGGACAGCGGAGTACGGCGCCACGCTCCGTGCTACTACTTGGGCAAGTCATCCGATTTTATGTAATGTTTTTACAATTACTCTACTTTCCGAAGAAACATAGGGGGGTCACTTTGTAACACCTCACGTACTTTGGCAGTAATCGGCGGCTGGGAGCGGTGCATTAGCGGCTGGGGGCGCCCCGCACCGCCGCCGACATTAATGTTCAGGCTAGGCATATCCCTGGACGTTGAGACGTAAGGTTCATGCAGTGATGAAGACGGAGGACTCATTATAGATGAGGTGTTACATATTGTCAACACCACTGTTTTGCCTTTGTGCACAACCTGTGAGCGTGCCAGCTATCTGGTGCTCGTGAGGGGCGCCAAGGCCAACTGTGCTGAGAAGACGCGAGAACTTGATAGGCATGCAACATTGCGGAGCAGGGCCGTGCGGCTTAGCATTATCATATCGCTACATGGAGGGGTGGATATATAGGGCCACCGTATGGTTGGGTTGCCATGATGCTGAATTTAATATGGTGATGGTTCCAGAAAGTGCCCCACCGCCTCTCTATTTAATGCTTGCATATATATATATAGCAGGGAACACCTTTCTTCACACAGTCGTCATGCATGAAAACCATAACAAAAGCCATGCCAGTGGTAGTTGTTATGCAACTTTGGGCATGTTCTGCTAAGTAACGTGAGATCAACATGAATAAAGTAGAGGGGGCGTGGAAACAGAGAAGGTGGGGGGGGGGGGGGGGGGTGAAGAAAAATCGGACCTGCCTGAATTCTGGTCATGCACGCGGTGCGTATTGCATATGTTCAGATGTAGTCATCTAGAGGTTTACAGTACTTAGCAATGTTGTACTGCGCACGATGCCCGCGGTCGGCGCACGGACTGGGGCCTGCCGGCCCGCACTAGCACCACGACCTGAGGGATCCGCCCTCGGGCACCGGCACTCTCTGCTTTGCGCTCGCCTCAGCCGGCTCGCGCAAGCAGTCTCGACTCTAGCAGTCGAGCAGAGTGTCAGCTATCTCTATGCCGACTCGGACCCAAGCCTCAGCCTCCCGAGACGCTACACCTTCCCCACCCCGCGACAGCAGGATGCCCCCTCGCCCTGTACCGGAAGACGCCCTAGTCGACGACGCCCCGGGCGGCGTCATAGCGGCATCCATCGCGGAATTGGAAAAACGCCTGACGGCCCAAGCGGAAGCCCTGGAGAAGAGGCTAGCCGAGCAGTTCGAGGCGGCTACGGCCGCCTTACTCGCTCGACTGGCCCCTCCCGTGCAATCGCCTCCTCCCAAAGGCACCCAGCCAGCCATTCCCGCGGGCGCGCCTGCGCCCAAGGGTGGTGAGCAAGGAGCGCAAGAGCCCCTTTCTGCTGAGCTGGACGCACTCGACACCGAGCTCGAGTACGTCGACTTCGCCTACTGCGGTCAAGTCCCCCCTTCCGGTCTGGAGCCACCCCCACGCGACGGCGACGAGCCTCGCTTGTGGATTCTGACCGACGACGACACCGAATTGGAAAAACGCCTGACGGCCCAAGCAGTAGCCCTGGAGAAGCGGCTAGCCGAGCAATTCGAGGCGGCTACGGCCGCCTTCCTCGCTCGACTGGCCCCTCCCGTGCAACCGCCTCCTCCCAAAGGCACCCAGCCAGCCATTCCCGCGGGCGCGCCTGCGCCCGAGGGTAGTGAGCAAGGAGCGCAAGAGCCCCTTCCTGCTGAGCTGGACGCACTCGACACCGAGCTCGAGTACGTCGACTTCGCCTACTTCGGTCAAGTCCCCCCTTCCGGTCTGGAACCACCCCCACGCGACGGCGACGAGCCTCGCTTGTGGATTCTGACCGACGATACCGCCGCCCGCGGCCTCGCGGAGCAGCGGGGTCTGACCGCGTACGACAAGTACCTGTATCTTCGCTGTTATGCTAAGGCCTGCGGCCAATCCCTGGCGGTACGGCCGTCACTGCAGTACAGTGTACATTACCTGGGCCGCCCGTCCCGCGCACGGCGCCCGCGCCCGGGCTCTGGAGCGCCCTGGACGGTGTCGATGGCGGCCGAGCCCCACCTTCTTGCCGCCCTCTCTCCGGCGCCGGCCTGCCGACCAAGTTTTGGAGCTTCTCCCCGCTGGAGCCTTCCACCGCTTGGTCCTTTTCAGCCACTCCCACTGACTGGCTGCGGGACGCATGCCTGGCGGCGGGCGCCCAGCCGCACCCCAGTGTCACGTGGGCATCGCACAGGTTGCGCAAAGGCGCGGCCTCGGCAGCGAGCCGCTATGCTGCGGTGCTGCTGCTAGCTCGTCCCCGTCCGGCCGCTACACTTCGCTACCTGTGCAAGCCTTTGGCTTTCTTCTCTGGCAAATCGTGCCTCCTTGGGTAAATGGTCAGATGTAGTCATCTAGAGGTTTACAGTACTTAGCAATGTTGTACTGCGCACGATCCCCGCGGTCGGCGCACGGACTGGGGCCTGCCGGCCCGCACCAGCACCACGACCTGAGGGATCCGCCCTCGGGCACCGGCACTCTCTGCTTTGCGCTCGCCTCAACCGGCTCGCGCACCCACCCACCCACAGCCATCTTTCTGCGCTAGGAGACACCCAGGCCAAGCCTGTGGTTCTCGTCTTAGCCTCCAATGTAAGCGAGCTGACATGCTTTGGCAAATCGTGCCTCCTTGGGTAAATATCCAAATAACGCGCGCGCCCGCGCCGCCCTCCGCCTGGCAAACACAACGGCCACGCCCTGTCACCCTGGATACGTTTGCTGGCGCTGGCGTCCGCCTCGCTAAGCTTCGCACACCCGCTACAGCAGCAAAAGAGACGAAGCTCATCCATCGATGTCGCTATCTTCTACTCCAACATCCCCGCATTTTTCACAAACATCTGCGGTGGGGGTTTTTCCCGTGCGCCGCTGTTCCGACTCTCGACACGCGCGGTGGCCGTGCCGGTCGCCTCGCATACTACGCAGTGTCGGCTCTCAGTACTGCTGCACACATCGAGTCGTACCGTTGGTCGGTTTTCCGCGGCGGCGGCGGCGGCGGGCGCAAAGACGTGACCCACTTGTCGGAACTCCAGGGGCCGACACCGCCGCGTATCCCCCACCCCTGGCCTGCCCCGACGTGCAAGCGGTAAAGGAACAGGCCGACAATTTCCGGGATAGCTAGACGCCGCAGAGCTACCGTCGAGCTGAGTGGGCGTGCAGTTGTGCTCCGATGGCTGACGCCGGCACTCCGCCGGCCAAGAAGGCGAAGCGCGCGGGGCCCGCCGCCCCGCCGAACGGGGCGGACCGCTCCGCCAGCGACCTCGACAGCGTCCAGCTGCAACTGTCGCAGCTGCGTGACGCGATGATCGGGCTGCAGACGCAGGTGCAGTATGGGGTGGCGCAGCAGGCTCGCGTGCAGGCCGAGGCGTTGCGGCTGCTCCGCGGTCTGGCCGCGCACGTGGGAATTGAGACCGAGGACGGGGTGGACGAGGCGCCCGCGCGCGCTGAGCCCACTGTGGCCACCCCGGCGGCCAACGGCGCGGGGCACAGGCCGTTGCTGGCGGACGCAGGCCAGCGCATGTCGCCAGAGGTGTCGACGGTGCGCGACTTGTGGTCGGAGTGGACGGTGGGTCGCGGCGGCTACCCGCCGGTGAAGGTGAGGAAGCCAACGCCGCTACTCTGCCCGCCCCGCCCTCCCCCCCCCCCCCCCCCCCCGCTTTTCGGCTAATTCCCAGCAAGGCAAGTCCGTTCCGATCCGTCCCTCTGTACTTGCACTCTTTATATACGATCCTTATATGCGAACCTACACATGCCACTCATAGGGAATCATCTGCCTGTCCCTCGTCGATGAGAGACCTCAGAGGGATAGCCGATTACATTCTTATTACGGCACTTGCAATGGAGAGGCTTCGGGGTTGTGTGTGTGTGGGGGGGGGGGGGGGGGGGGGCTGCGTGCTGGACGTGGGTGTTGGGCAACCAATGGTGGGCGAAGAGGTGGCATGACTGGTGACGCCCACCCCTGTTTGCGGTAGCTGATGGAGGCGGCGTTTCAGCGCAAGGGGCGCAAGGGCAAGGGCGAGCCGGAGTATGCGCCGTACCTCACATGGCGCGGCGGCGGTGGCCGCGTGTTCTTCCACGCCCGCAAGAAGATCATCGACGCGGTGCAGACGCGCCTGGACGCCGGCGCCGACCTCAACGTCGTGCTGGATGAGCTGGAGGCGGAGAAGCGCACCCACAGCTTTAGCTCCCTCAAGGCCTACGGGCAGTGGCTTGCCAAGCAGGCAGGCGGGGGTGCGGAGGAAACAGCCCCCGCCGAGGTTGAGGCGGTGGCTGCCAAGGCTGAGGCCGAGGCTGCGGCCTGGCAGGCGCCGGCAGCTGGGTAGCCCCCCTTTGCCGGGCAATGAGTGCGCGCATACATGCAGCGAAGCCCGCGCTCAGATGGGCGGCAGGTGTCACGACCGGTGCTGCCCCACCTGCCCAGGCGTTTTGGGCTGGGAGGTGGGGCTGGGATCTCTGCGATTGGAGGGAGGGATGACCCTGCGCTCTGCCACGAGCAGGCACGAGTGCGAAGGGGGCGTTGCCTTCTGACAGTTGTCTGCTGCGCACGCCAAGGACAGGGAACACTAGGACATTTAGCATCGACGGGCGGAACAGGCGTCCCGCCTGCATAGAACAGCCGATGCTGCACAAATCACCCACCACGGCGCCTAACACATACAGGGGCATGGGGTACTGGGTACCGTACACACATCCACTAGAGTGTTATGTTTTTCCCGCTTCAGCTTATCCCTTGATTTTAAGTCATGGTCTGCTGCGACTGACCCCCGCCCTGTATGTCATGGAAGAGGCCACCGGCTGCGGATCATCCGATCAGCGAATCATCCCATTACACATGTGGCAGTGTGGCCGCTGCCTGCTTCGAGCGCCAGGCCGCCCGAGGTGGACATTGAGCGGTGATAAAGTATCCAACCCAACGCCCCAGACCCTGCCCCCTGCTAGATGCATTTAGATGTCCTCCACCCCCGCGAGCGACTCCTCAATGATGGCCACGCAGCCCGCGACCGACTCGCCCGCCAGCATGGCGTCCGCAAGCCGACGGTGCGTGGCCTCATGCCGGCGCAGCAGCGCAATGACGTTGAGCACCGCCCACCGGATCTCCCCGTCAGCCTTGGCCTGCCACCCCACACCAACCACGGGCGTCAGCATGCCTTGCCCGCAGGCACCACGTGGGGCCAAATGCCACGGGGAAGGGGGGGGGGGGGGGGGTTCACCTGGGAGAAGTTGAGCGCGCGCAGCATGCCGTCCAGCTGCTGCACATCCCCCATGCCGCCCTCGGCCACATCATACTGCAGGTACTCGGTGGCCACGCCCGCCAGCGCCACGCAGGTGTAGCGCCCCAGCGTGCTGCTGCTCAGCTTGCCGCCCGCCACCTATCGGCGTGCGGGGGGGGGGGGGGGGGGGCATCCCTGTTAGCAGGCAGATGGCCCCGAGTGCCTGGCCTCACGTGGCACAGAGTAATATAATGAACAGTCCGGGAGTATCAGCTTCGGGGTGCACAACGCTTGAGTTGGCGCGATGCACCATTTGCTGTGCATGTCCGACTCAGTATTAAATAATTATATTATCAAAGACTATATAACAATAACACTCTGATATTGCTGTATCAGACACCTCCAATTTTGCGTGGCTTTTAGCACATTCGCAGAATATCCGACATAGTCCGGACACCTTCGAGCAGCAGCATGTGACTGGTTCTTGTGCTGCCTGGCAAAGGCGCGCCTAATCACAGCATGGCAACACTCAGCCGATTACGATGCTTCCAAATGTAGCATGTTGCACAATACTCGGCGGTACCTGTTAAGTGTGTGTGTGTGTGCCACCAGCAATAATACACACCTCCTTACCAGTCAGTCTTATACATTGGCAGTACGGCCCGCATGGGGCCCAGTATAAGGTACTGCACCGCCGGAACGCCAGAACTACAATTAAAATCGTACGCCAGCATTCCTCCAGGAAGGCCGGGTCATCGAATACGAGGTGCTACAGCCCGACGACGGGCGTACGCTCCGCGCTCCTGCCAGCGTGCCAGCACGACAGTGAGCCCCTAACACCCCACCGCACGGCGAGCGCGAACCAGGCGGCCTCTGGTTGCGGAAGGCATCGTACCTCCCTGCCCCCATCGCCGGCAAGCAGCGGCGAAATGAGCAAATCCCCCCGCCCAGGCCCCCTCCCCCCCCTCCCCCTTTACGAATCGAGCACGCCAGCTCATTGAAGCGGCAGACTCCGGGACTCTTGAGGACGAGGCTGTGAAGGCTCGCAGAAGTGCTAAGCGTCGGCCCGGAGGTGGTGTAGCGATGGCGGCCCGTGAGGCGTAACATCCTGTAGCATCCTTCACTGTTTCGGTAATGCCAGGTAGCGCTGGTTTTGATTGCAGTTCTGGCGTACAGGCGGCGCAGTGCTTTGAAAATGGGGCCCCATATGTGGTTCCCACTACCGATGTCTCGGACTGCTGGTGTTGTACTGTTGTGGCAAATGCACGGCAGGCAATGATGGGTGGAAATGTCTTGTCATTTATACTGTTTGGGGCACGCTCGGGGATTCAGGGGATACTTGGAGGAAACAGAGGTACACACAAGGGGGGGGGGGGGGGGGCACCTCTGCCTGGAAGTCAGCATCACAAAAGACGGTGCCGGCCTGGACGTTGAAGGCCTTGTAGCGCTGGTACGCCTCCAGGGAGGACAGCGTGTAGGCCTGCACAGGCGGCGCAGTGCGGCGTGGCGTAAGAGGGAGAATGGTGGTGGCCGGGGGGAGACAGGGCAGGAATAGATGGGCAGTGAGGGACCCAGCATGGATCTGTGCCGCCAGTGGTGCGGGTCAACCAGCAGATGATGGTGTCGGGAACGGGCCTATCCACCCCTCTGTGCGCATCTCTGTCACACACAAACACAACACACAAATAGATATAACTAGCCAGTCTACGAGGAGGGAAGGTCGGGCAATTAGAAATAGAATAGAATGGAAACATAATATAAAATATCTTGATATCTGGATTTTCATGAAAGAAAATTGACAGGTATATCTTGGTCGCATAGCAAATCGATTTCCGAAGCATCAAGTACATTGTTTGAGTTTGTATCGCCCATTTATGAAGAAAAAATACGTACATTGTGTGAAATTAGATAGCGGCACAGGAATGCGGAACGATGCAGAACGATGAGACTATGTTAACGATTACTACGCTGCGATTATTAGGTCGTAAAGGTGATATCCTACAGGTTTTAGGGTTTTAAAACCCTAAAGATCGTACAATTAATATGTTGTATCGCCAAAACCCTTACTGTTACTGGGAAAAATACCGGATGAAATGAACGGGATTATAGTGGTAAGGGTTACACATAGCGCATTTGGTAAGGGTCAAAATATACGCCGTGCTTGTACTCAAGCAGTGTAGACATGAATGATCACATAATGCTTAGTACCGGGTCATGAAACAATCGAATACAATGGACTAATATCAGCAATGATAACAAAAGGTCAAAATAGCGGAATATAACATAGAGAAAAACGCTAGAAGTGTGGCAAATTTAAGACGGCCAGGGCCCGCAGTTTGCCAACTATTTCCCACCTTTGCGCTAGTATGTAGCTACGATGCAGCCACATGAGGCAATGTCTCAGGAAGTCACTGTGCTGGTGCAAAAGGGGCCATGACCAGTGTGCGTACCATGGGCGGCAGTCAGACTGGCACGCAAACCCGCCATGCAATTACTGATGATACCGCACCGCATACCGTGCACTTACATACAGTCCGCGGGGCCAAAAAATATGGAATTGTTTTGCACCATTGTGTGGGATGCGTGATGTATTTGTGATGTATTCTGACATTGATTTGCATCAATGTTTTTCTTGTTTTTTTTCTTTATTTATGTTTGCTTCAATATCCACTACTAAAAAAGTGTCAAAAACGCATTTTATCCGCTGACCGTATGTGTTTGTACGGTATTGCTATACATTCATCGGTATCGCTGTACTCCAGTAGAGGAATGCATTGCATTGATGTCGCATCCAATTTCTTGTGAGTGCGGCACCTGTTTAGGCCGACCGCACCCAGCCACAAACGATTGGATTGGCCCCGATGCAACACAAACGTGGATGCCGCACCTGGGGGAGCAGCCCGAGCAGGTAGGCCACCAGAAAGTGCCCCGCCTCGTGCGCCGCAACGCGGCCCTTGTACGTGGGGCTCGTGGCGCGGCCGATCGTGTCCAGCAGCAGCGCGCTCACCCCGCCGCCCGCGGCCACCTGCATCGCAGGTACACGGCGCCATTAGACTCTCAGTGGGCAAGCACCACCCGAAAACCGATTGGGAAGGAGGAGTTTGGGGGGGGGGGGGGGGGGGGCACCTGGTCGACCGTCATCCCGAGCAGCACCAGCACGCCCGCGCCCAGCAGCTGGCTGAAGTCCCAGTGCTGCCCGTACGCGAGCGCACCTACCCCCGCCACAGCCGCGACCTGGCAGACGAGCCATCCCGCAGCAAGCGCGCCTCGCCGTCAGACACTTCAGCCAGGCGTTGAGATTTGTGCTTCAACGCGCACAAGCACCCTGGTGTTGGTCTGATGGCTTGGCGAGTCTCACCCATGGACCGGCATCGAGTATTCTACTTATCTATACGGCAGTCCCTCACAAATCCGCAGCACAGCTTCTCATGTAACTAGTGCCATATTTATTGAGTACTTTCTTCGTATTGGGGGATGGGGGGTAGGGGTTTAAGGGGGAGGGGGTTAGCACAAGTCATTTACATGTTCAAATGCCATGTCAGGGCTGCATGCATACGCACAGGCGATGACACAGTCTAGCACCAACACAACCACGAGTGAAGCTTTTTGCAAGTGTACCTTAACAGCTGTCGTCACACTGTGCACGCGCATGATTCAACTGTATGTCATTATGCATGTTTATGTCTTTTATCCGGGATCCAAAGCGGGCCTCACTGCAGGGCGGCCCTGCTAACTCATAGTTGCGAATACAACGACCCCTTGCAGTGACGCTGTCTGGCCTGGGGACTCACAGTGAGGCGGTCGCTGATCTTCTGCAGAGTCTTGTCCTGGGGGGACAGCAGCTTCTCCGGGACTGTAGCGACATTGCATGCGGGTCGCGCTCAGTGATGAAGTGCTGGCAAGCACTCATGGGTAAGGAGCAACTGACCGGCCGAGCGCGGCTTACAGATTTTGTTCAGGCGCAGCTCCTCCAGCGTGTAGTTCCGTTTCGGAACCTCACTCGCGCCGCCAAAGCCGCGCAGCACGCCCGCCTCCTTCATCTCCACCATCAGCTTCACCGCGGCCGGTTCATCCTGCGCCTTGGCAGGGTTGCTCTCGCTCGGCTGGCGAGGCGGCCCGGGACGCATCATCGTCATCAGCACCAGCCACTTCCCCCGCCCCCCCCCCCCCCCCCCCCCCCCCCCCCGGGGGGGGGGGCGTTTCGCAGGTTTGCAAACCCGGTGTGACTATGCCAGCAGCGGGCACTACACGCACCTGCAGGTAGCTGTCCAGCATCGCCAGACCGCTCTCCAGGGTCGGCGCTGCTGAGGCGGAGGTCGTGCTTGAAGCCTGCAGGTGGCGCACGCTGGCGTGAGTGACGGCGGCACCGCTCGCTCTCACGACTGACTAATGGGTCCGCCTCCAGCGGGCGGCGACGGCTCCCTGGGCACGCACCTCCGCCTCCACGCGACCCTCCGCGCGCGGAGGAGCAGGCATGCGCCGCCTGGAGCCTCTCGTCTGCGCGCTCTTGCCGCCAGCGGCCTGCACCTGCGTTGATAGCCGCCACAACGGCGTCACGCCATTTGCCCGGCACCTCCCCACGAGCACCCTCGGACACATTTCTTCACGGGATTTGCTTCCATAAATCTCATGGATGCCTTCATATTTTTCGTGCTATCGACGGCTGCCTTATTGGAGTATACTCTCAACGACGAGCGATGTTCCTCTTTTCTAGCACTCCCCCCCCCCCACCCCCCGCCACACACACACTTGCCAAACAACGCGTGCCCCGCGCGCAGGCGCACCTTGCGCACTCCGAGACGCCTAGCTGGTCCAACGACGACAGCACGAGCTGCGACGGCCGGCGACTTGCTCAGCGCCGAGAGGGACGCCACCGATACCGGCGCTGCGGGGCACGCCATGCTGTGCTGTGAATGAAAGGTGAGCGAGGGCGACTCTGGTGGGCTGGTGCGGGTAGTCGCGGAGGGTCGCTGCTCTAGGCCAAAACAGATGTCGATATGGAAAGTTGCCGATCAGGTAGTTGGGAGTGATGGAAGGGAATGCTTTAGCGAGTTGGTTGTTGACAGCTGTTAGGAGGTGGGGAGCACGGCGAGCTTCGCTTTGACCCCTGTTGCTGGCGAGGGGGCAAAAGCTTGGGTCGTCTGTTGCCGTCTTCTCGCCAGGCTGTGCTGACCTGGCGGCTGGACTCTTTCATGAGCACGCCACGTCGTTTCGGCGTGCTTCGCTTCGCCTGAATCGGCCGCCGACTCGCCGACCGAGTTCCGCGCCCATTTCCTGAATTCAGCCCATTCTGAACAGTCTGGATGTGCTTACTTTTGGCCGAGCGGCTGGACGTGCCGAATATCCAGGATGAAATAGGATGCGACTAAGGATGTAGTCGCCGCTGGCAGAAGCAGGAGCTATAATAGTCGCCATCACGGCGATTCGCTGTACAATGTCTCAGGATATTTACCCTGATGATGTACGTGGTCGCGGCGGTAGTCCGGTAGTCCTAGAAATAACAATATTCAAATGATGAGGAGATCATTTGAATCACATACGCGCTGCCGCTGTCGACTCCAGCAGTGGCTATTGATCCCCGGCCCGAACCGTTTACACCACCGGTTGTTGCACCACACAGCCATGTGCCGCACGATACGCCGCCCCACCGCTGGTCTGCAGGCTGGCGGCACACGGGCGCTGCGGGCGTGCCGAGCTGCTACGTGCATACGCGGCCGTCTTCACGTGCGGGCATCAGCGAGAAGCGACGCGCAACCACACCGCGGCGCCGACGTGCCGTGGGCCGGCGAGGAGGGGCGGCCGAAGGTGCTGCTGGCCGCAGGTGGCACGGGCGGGCACGTGTACCCAGCCATCGCGGTCGCGGAGGTGCTGTTGTCGCGCCGCGTACGGGTGGCCTTCGCAGGCACGCGCGAGCGGATGGAGTGGGGAGCCGCCACCGCCGCCGGCTTCCCGATCCACGCGCTGCCGGCGGTGGCGCTGCGCCGGCCGCTGCTGAGCTGGGTCAATCTGCTCCTGCCCTTCAGGTGCGGCAAGCCGCCGGGCAATCAGCTATATAAAGGGGCCGCTGCTACAGTTGCCCGCGCGATAGAGCTGATGAGTTGATAAGAAGGGATAACTTATTGTGATATTGTAAGTAAATATATCCAAATAAATGATTCAATATATAACATTTACATTTCCTTTTTTGTGCCCTGATTATAAGAATATGCTACTCTTGGCGCTGTTATTTATTATTCATAATACTTACATTATATACATCAAATCTGTTTCGGCGGCGAATCAAGCTTTACAACTCGAGTAGTTTTGAAAATTGCGTGCGTTCTTTCATCACTGGAATATTCAGTGTTGCCGTATTACCAGAGGGCATATTGAAAATTATTATTAGATTCGCACCCCCTCCTGCTGCCAGCAGTGTGATCCCTTCCATTTGTGCTTAGCAATGTGGACATCCGCCCTACACTGCCCGCGCGCGCGCACACACACACACACACACACCGCGGCGCTCTCCTCTCCCTCTTCACCTTAAACGCATTGCACCCCCTCCCCCGCTTCCGCTCCCCGGCCAGGCTCGCAGTGGCGCTGCTGCAGGCCCTGCGACTCCTGACACGCCTGCGCCCCGCCGTGGTCGTCGGCACCGGCGGCTACGTCGCCTTCCCCACCTGCCTCGCCGCCTGGCTCACGCGCACGCCGTTCCTGCTGCAGGAGCAGAACGCGGTGCCGGGCCTCGCCAACCGCTGCCTGGCGCGACTCGCCTCGCTGGTCTGCGTTGCCTTCCCCGGCTGCATTGCCCACCTGCCTTCCAGGTGTGTGCCGCCCAGTAGGGTTTGCCAGGGTGTGTTGCGAGTTGTGTGTGCATGTGTTTGTGTGTGTGTGTGTGTGTGTGTGTGTGTGTGTGCGGGGGGTTGTTATTGTGTAGCAATTCGTATGGCCCGTAATATTGTGTTTACGATAACGATTTGCCAATCGTTGTTTTCGGAGCCGCGCGTTGTTAAGATGTGCCAGCCCGCCACCATGTGATTCAATCGTTATAATTGTGTTCTAATTAGTGAGCCGTTTTAAGTACCCTGAATAGTTTTCGCGACGGTTTTGGGGAATGCCCCCATCTGCTACCGTAATTTAATATGACCCCAACATGCAATTGAAATATGCCGCCATGGACGATCTGAATAACCCTTTTGCCTCCCCCAACCCCCACCCCGCCTTGGACAATGTAAATCGTTGCTGGGGGATGTATATAGTCAGCACTGAGGGGCCGGCCTGTTGCCGGCATGCATGTGCGTGGGCAGTGCGCGCTGCGTGGTCACCGGCAACCCCGTACGTCCCAGCCTCTGCGGCGCGGACCCCGCGGCCGCCCGGCGCGCGCTGGGCCTACCGGCCGATGGCGCGGTGGTGGCGCTGGTGGGCGGCTCGCTCGGCGCTGCCGCGCTGAACGGCGCCATGATTGGTCAGCCCCCAACCACCCACCCATCACTATTTCCCTGCGTCCATTGCACCACTTGCACCCAGCATCAGTTTTCCATCCGGCTAGGGATTGTAAACAGGCTCGCGCTCTCACAGCAAAGGGCGGGTCGAGGAGACAGGTGGGGCGAGGGGGGGGGGGGGGGGGGGATCCATGCATGTCCCATCCGCGGCATCGGGTGACTTGGCTCGGTGTGCCGGCAGCGACTCGCGGTGGCGCGCTTATTTACTGGCACATGTGATCCCTATGCAGAGGCTGCCCCGAAACTGCTGGCCCGCGGCGATGTGAGCATCCTGTGGGCGACCGGCCCCGCACTGTTTCAGCAGACCATCGCCCAGGTGGAGCCGGACAGAAGGTGACCGCCGCATGTTAACCCAATACCCCCCCCCCCCCCCCCCCTCCTTAGCACTCGGATGGGCTTACCGCTGACGTGGCGGTCTATGCAGGCTGCGCGTGCTGCCCTACCTGGACGACATGGGCGCGGTTTACGCGGCGGCCGACCTCGTGGTGGGCCGTGCAGGCGCGATGACGTGCAGCGAGCTGGCGGCCACGGGCTGCGCAGCCATCCTGGTGCCTCTGCCCTCCGCTGCGGGTGACCACCAGACGGCCAATGCACGACACATGGCGGACCAAGGTGCGCCCTGCATTTGAGCCCTTCCTTTTCCCAGACAAAGCAGGCAGGCAGCTGTCTTGTCACAGCTATCCGAACCCACACGCACAGGAACAAATAAATATGATGGTATCTAATACGTGTACCTGTGTGCCTGGGTGATATAATTCCATCCTATCCTATCCCATCCTATCCTAATTCCATTCCATCTAACAATGGGCCAACTCTAGCCGAGCTGCTGTACGAAACAATGGCTCCGAAACCAATAAAGGCATATAAAAGCTCACTGCATCGCGCGGGGGCTGGCAGGGGCATCAATCCTGTTACCACAGGCCGAGCTCAGCGGCATCAGCCTGGCCGCCAGCATTGACCGACTTTTAGGAGACACGGCGGCGCTACTGGCCATGCGCAAGGCGGCGGCAGCCATGGCGCCGGCGGAGCCCCCGGCGGAATGTGTCGCCAACCATGCCCTCACCCTAGCAGGGCTGCAGACCTGAAGGCGGCAGGTTTGCGCAATCGTTTCATATGGTATCGGAGAGTTGGGCTGCCAACGTTGACACATCGCCCGGAAGAAGCTCAGCAGCAAAGCAAAGCAAAGTGCTGCTGCAACGGCTTTCGCGTGCCGCAATTAACATACCCGGACAACTGCCCACACCGCCATTGGCATACTGTTGGGTATGCATCGTTCCAACTTGGCCCCCACCCTCTACACATCCCAAATACAGAGTGCGCATGGTCGAGATGGCAAGTTCAGGTTTAGGGTCAATTTTTCGAATCCGTCGAGTTTGGCGGTATCTCCATCAAACCTCGGCAGTCGAATTCATGGTAGCAGTGGCTGTACGGGATGCAGCATGCCGGCGATGCCGTGCTGCATGCCAACACATTGTACCACCGCAGCCCCACATTGTCGATGCCTTTGGCAAACACTAGATGGTTGAGGGTATGGTGTCACAGAGCGGCGTGCTTGCGATGGCCAATGTGTTTTGACGTGCCATTGTTCCATCATCACAGTGAGGCCCTACGCGTGGCCCCCTGACCTGCACGCCAGGGCTGATTATAAATGGCCACCGAGTATGCATCTACGTAACATGGCTGCAGTCCTTCACCAAATGAAACACGCCGCCGCAACACAGGCATATTACACACTAGTTGACTTCCAAACAATATTACATATGGTAGAAGTTGGCGCCCGATGCCCCGTAGATGGTGACTTCAATACGCCTAAGGGGTGCCCTCAACAATCTCCTCATCCGAGTCCAGGAAATAGAATAAGACAATGTTGTGCTGCATACTGACCCCGCCATCTTGGGCTCGAGGGTGAAATATCACCTGCGTAATCATGTCTCCCTTGTTGACGAAGATCGACTCGCAATCGGTGCTATGGTGTGCCTGGCGGTCCCACTCTGGACCCAGCCTCAGGCCTTGCTCTCCTTTCACCGGCGGCTCCCTGTGTTTATCCATGAACGCACACATGAGTTGCGGTTCGCTGGTGCAGTTGCCGTGGAAGCGGCAGAGCCTTTGAGACCGCGCCAGATTCTCGAGGAGGTAAGCCTGAGCTTCTTCGATGCTGTAGCCGACCTTCTCCAGCTCCACGGCATCATCATGTGGGCCAAGGTTGCTGAAGTCCAGCGGGCCTGAGCCCCCAGCCAATCCTAGCTGCTCGGGCGATGCGGCGAAGACCATCAAGCTATCCGCAAACTGCCAGTGGCCATGGGGCCACACGTACATGACGCGGCCACTGCGGGGTGCCAGCGATGCACCGAAGTTCATGGCGGTTGACTGCCCAGAGATGGGGTAGGTAAAAAACAAGCCGTTGCCGAATCTCATGACACTGTAGAGCGTCAGCGATGTCTGGGGCTTGCGAGTCCAACGCTCACCGACCTCAACGTAGAACTCCATGTCCTCCAAGCCATCTTCGCGAAAATCCAGAATCACTTGACGCAAGGGCAGACTGCTATTCTCGGAGTGAAGCTTCTGGCCAAAGCCAGCTGGAAGTGAGAAGATGAGGCAGTCCACCCCACCCTCAGCCTCCTTGCATTGAGTGTCCCCTGCCCAATTAGACTGAATAAATTGATTCCAGGGGAACAGCTCATACCCTGCTTGAGTCCTGGCTTGTCCAATCGGTCCTTTGGTATCCCCCTCGTGAGGGAAGAACATCTGAGAGTGGTGGATGCGCAAGGGCGGAGACTCAAGAGGGGCCCCATCGACGCCGAGAAGTTGGAGAGTTGAGCCGGTGATCCAGATGGGCAGTCCCCCGCCAAGCCGCTCGGAGAGGTCGATGAATCCATTTGCTACAAACTCGTGCCAATCCCCAGGGGAGCTCTTGAATGGCCCTGCGCGGGTGATCTCCCAAAAGTTACTCTCCAGGGCTGAGCGTGACACCATGTTGTCATCCCGCACGTGGCAGGCCTCAAACACCAGCTTGCTGGCTGGTCCAGGCGGGCGATCGGCCCTCCTGCATGTCCAGAGATGCCACAACCATCGTCAGGGGTCAACATGACTGCTGCACGCCATCAGCGGGCGGAGGGCATTCTGGACGAATGCCATACATACGACACGCTGAAACCCTAAACAAACTCGGCAAAGCGGATCGAGTGACCCCATCGCTGTGCGCATGTGCCGCAAGCAGTCCTGACCTGACTGTAGAGCATGAGGCTCACAGCACAACTCTATAAACGGCCTCAACTATAACACCCCCCCCCCCCCCCCCCCCCTCACCTTGGCAGTCGCCCGGGCGATCTGATGTACGAAACTAGAGTAAGGTGGCTGCGGCCCTGGAATCAGATTTAGCTCCAAGTGGCACCGCAACCAGGTATGTGAAACAGTTAACGCAAGTGTCCGTCGTATAACCGTGAAGATTCGCTCAACTGTCACCCGACCTCCGAAAAGGTCTGCAGGCATAACGCACATAGTTCTTCAAATGTTCGGAATCCCGATATCGGCGCGCTATTCGTTTTTTTACGGTACACCCGGTATCATACCACACAGGTACTGCTGCGTCCCGGGGTGATCTTCTCCAGCAGCTCGACACTCGTACTCACATATTCCTTATACCAAACTCGTGAAACGGGGAGGGAACCACCTACAGGCTGCCCTTTGAAGAAAAAGAGGACCCCCTCCCCAGGGATCTCATCATCACAACCATATGAAGTGCCGCATTGTTCAGGGAATACAGCAAGGAATGACCTGTCAGCTCTCAACACGCCGCAGACCGTGGCTACACCCCCTACTTCAGGGAATCTTCATCCTCTTCCACACCAGCCCATCATCAGCCCCACATGCCCATATAGGGCCGTCCATACGTATGATTGCACAAATCAAGCGGAGGCGCATTTAGTTACGTGTGGGGGCGCGGGTCCCCGGTCCAGACATGAGCGCACCCATCTTGCCGAAGTCTTGACAGTTTGTAGTCTGGTGCCGGAACCGAGGTCCAACTACACTTGGCGCGGGCTTCCCTGTACAAGGACATCGCCCGCACTCTACCCGCAGGATCAAGTTGGTCGGCAAAGGCATGCCGCACAGCTCTCAGCCTCTCCGGGTCTGCATATGCGTCAAACGCGGGCTCCTCGCCGCCGGGCTTGCCATGTCCGTGCTCCACAGTCAAATCATCAGGGTCATTGCTGCGCTCGTCCACACGGGAAAGGTGGGAGTATCCTGGCGCGACTCCATGGAGATGGCCGGTGAGACTGGCATCACAGCATGGCGCAACCCAGAGGAGGGCGGCAGCGAGAACGGCGACAAGTTGATGCGCCGCCGTGGATGAAGTCCTTAAGATCAGCGGCTTCCCGCCGCTGGCTCGGCGGCGATTCAGATCCATTCCCAGCTCCAGAATTCTGCGGCTACAGGCCACTTTTGGGGCTATCCACAGTGTGCACAGGCACAGACACTCAGGCACGTAAACGAGCGTGTCGGCCCATTCAGTGCAGTCTGGGGCAGCCCCCACTCAGCTACAATGGTACATCGTAACAGCCTCGCACACGCTGCCAGCGCCACCCCGCACCACAACCTCCGTTTGCAGCCCTGATGGCCCGACACAACCGCGAAGCTGCCAGCATAGATTTGCCCCACCACCGTGCAACCACAGCCTGCCTGCTGACCTATCATTGGCCCGGGGAACAAAGCCAGCGACGCAACGGAGAGCGACTTTCAGAAAGTTATCAGCTGTGGGAAGTGACGGCCACCGCATCAACGCATGCCTCGAAATCCAAGATGCGCACGAACTCCAGCCGGCAAAACGCACAGACCCCATTCTGGAGCAGGTGTAGGGGGGGGGGGGGGGGAGGTCATGGTCTTGATCCCACTTCACCCACGGGGGCGGACGTAGCGTGAGGTATAGCGGCTTTGGCCGCGGAAGAGCTCTTCGCGTCCCGCAGCAGCAGCAGCAACGGGTGCAGTCCTATAAATAAGGGTGGGCCTTATCTCCCCGCGAAGCGAGCGGCACGGACTGTACCATGTACTTCAGATTGGCAACACGTTTTAACACAAGTTGCGACACAGATGGGCCCTTTAAGAGGTGAAGAAGGGGTGCCCAGCCCACCGCGGTGGTTGCTGAGGATGTTAGGATGGCGCCGCGTTAGTAAGATCGTCTACCTCTGTCTCTGGAGATGCTGGTATATATTGATTACTGATAGCTGTAGAATACCGTATCATCGTTGTCGGTGTTCGCGGCGCCGGTTAATCCGGCGACAACAAAACCGAGGAGCGAAGGTCGCAGGCAGGAGCACGGCCAAGGGGCGGGGAAGAGGGCGGTTCAAGTCTCCAGAACCACGAGTGGGACAGGGTATGCCGTCCGCAGGGGTTCCTGGCCCGCTATCTATGGGTTGCCACTGGGGTCAACTAAAAGGCGACTACCAGAAACCGATAATGGTCGGTCAACGCGGCCGGTGAGATCGTGGTGGACAAGCAAGCGCCGCGGATCGCTTGCACTCACCACACCGGAGGAAGTTCAGGAAGCCGTGGCGCCCCCCTGTGGGGTTGCATGCATCGATGTGCTTAGGCTGCGAAAGGTGGTGTGGAAAGCGGACAGCGGCTGGCGCAGGCCACTGCGGTTGTCGAGCCTGCCTCCGCCTGCTATGGTACTGGAACGCGCACTCCTCTGCCAAAGGACTGCGCGCGGGCGGGCCGCCCACCGCCACGGCGGCGCTGCGCGCAGCGCGCAGCGCGGACCTTTTTTCGCCCCCGGGACAGGACTAGCAACAGTGAAACCCTTTTTGCAGCGTAGTCTCTACCTCTACGCGATAAGCGTTTCGGCAGCGATCCAGTTATAATTCAATCAATAATCAAATTGCAGAAGCATATTCTGCACAGCTAATTAGAGGCCGGTGACGGAATTTCCAATACTGTTGGATAACCGTCTAAAACACTGCTGCCATCAAAATACCGCCCGGCACTGACCACGAAAGGTCTACCCGTTTGGGCGTCGGCCCATTCGAGTATTAATACGAGTTGGGGCAAGCGCGCGGCTAGTGTCTTCCACCCAAGTGGAAGGTGCGCCCCCTCAGCTAGCGCTACGTTCGCCCTAGCTAGTAGTCGATATATAACCATCGCACAGTCTCCGACGTCCACGTGTTAGGGCGCGCCCGACTTGGCTGATATACTAAATTGGTTATACTTGTATTCAAGTTGGATGCTTTCAGGAACGTCCGAGCCCGTGCGGCCGCGGCCGCGTCGCGCCCTTGTGGGCGCAATATCCGATTCGCGCATCATCGGTGCAGTGGCCACCCCAGGGGATTTTTCCCCCACCCCAAGCACTGATTGAGTACGGCTTGTAATTCATTTGAGCCGCTAGTTCTGTCCGTATACTCCATACTTCACACCCATAAGTTAGAACTGGTAGTACACAGGTTTTTAAGACAGACACACGCACATTAATAGGAATTGTGTCCCGCCCACCGAATACTACCGAATCGAGCGCATCAGTGGCGCGTTTCCACTTCTACAGGGATTGCTTAGCGCAGAAACTATGATATACAAGCAGTCCAATATGCGAGCACTGCCCCACGGGCAAGGTTATTTATTCCCTTCATTTCAGGGCGGGCATATTATCGGCGCGCGTTCCAGATCATGTTTCGTGCGTCGGGCGCTACATAGACGGGTGCATAAAATAGCAAGGTCGAACCATGAGGACTACGTTAATTGCATCATGTGCCCCCTTGTGCGCCATATAATTGTCATGGAATTTTATGGCTTTACGCATGTGATGCATTCGTCCGCCCGCTGCCCACACTTGTCAGCTATCAGGTACCATATCAATCGATTATTGTGCATATGATATTGGAGCTTCAGAATAAATGTGTTTCATATTTTCATAATATATGATTATAATTATGCATAATTTTATAATAATTGTGTATTTGCATCCTGTCCACCGTGCGTATACATGTTCACCAGGCCAGATCTGGCATTCTTAATAGACCCAGGTTGCCATATCGATTGTCACAGTTCAATGTATAATGTTTAAGGTAACAAGAGTAGCAACTACATAAATTGCAGTATTGTTAACCCTAACGTGTAGGCATGTGAGCCCGCTTTGCGCTCCAATTGTAGCAGCTGACGCACTTAGCGCGCCCCGCAGGCCCAAAGCATCATTCGCACTGCCTGTCTGTAGCCCCGACAACTTATGTATATCATACTCTAAATGCACGTTTATGTATATGTATATTGAATTACATGTTCTCATACATATATTACATGTATGTGTACATACATTAATATATTATATAATGGGGATGACCTTTAACATGTACATCTTTCGCGGATGTGGCGAACGAACGTGATAGTTCACGTTATATCGTTCGGACATTAGGCGAGTAAAGTAAGCAGGTAAGTACAGAGGTAAGTACATGCCCTGAACATGTGATGACCTAATGATATTCTATGAATAACATTACACGGACCCCAGTGGTCTTCCCTTCCTGTCACGCCATTTGCACCACCCCACCACGCATACTGCATCAGTGCCGCTGCGGCCTGCGGGCCCATACTTGTTATTAGTACGGTACCCAATAGCTCTGGGACCCCCCCCCCCCCCCCCCCCCGCCTCCTCTTTCAGCTTTACATTGTGCCAGACACAAATTACACTTCAAGCTGTAATCAACTCAGACACTCAGCTTGGTCAAACTCCAAATTCTACCCCTGCACTCCCCAACCTCCGGAGCTGCATGCTGTTGTAATTATGCCGGGCACGTACTTCTGCGAGGATTTGCTCTGGCCGTTCTCAAAGGCACCCCTCTGTTGGTGAGCTGTACACCCCCCCCTTCCACCCCACCCGCGCGCCTTTGTGGCGTCATGCATGCCCTATGACCGCCGGCGGTCCTGGCCAGAGGGCGCGGAGGGCGGCAGCCCGGATGCCCCGCCCTGGGCCTTTCTGGGAAGCAGGTTGGGCGCGGAGCTGTCGTGAGTGTAGGCCAGCCCCGTGGCGCCGCTCTCCTGCAGGAAGCCGGGTGCCTGCGTGCTGTCCATGCCAAATCTGGTAGAAGGGCAGCACAGGTTCGGGTGCGCGTATTCAGCAGACTCGTAACGTATAGGCCAAAAGTATTGGCAATCAAAACATCCCATGTGTAAATGGCGTTAAGATGCCACTTAACAGCCACCCTTCCTTAAAAACGAATGTTTGCCAGAGCTGTCTGGTATTGTCCTCATCATTGTTAGTGTAAATAAGTAACATTCGTTGTGCTAATGCAATGATACATAACTTACATGTACTCATTTGTAGCGAATGCTGACGTACAGAAGTTTAGCGAGTTGAAAATTGTAACGCCTCATATATGTTACAGCTACTTATAAGTAGCTGTAACTTGCATGTAGCAACTTCCAAAGTATATAGGTTTGGCAGTCGCGACATCAATGACAATGACATCAGCAGGCGAATTTCATCAAAACGACTCGCATAACGCCTCTCCCTTCCGTCCTTGTCCTCCAGGGGTGTCCAAGCAAAGACACCCATGCAGCAAAGATCGACACATCTGTAATCAAGAGGTGTCACTGCAGAGGTGCCGATTACGACGCGCCGGCCGCGCACCTGTTCTGGAAGAACTGCAGCGCGTCCTGCATCAGCAGCTGCGACGCGGCCTCCCCCTGCTTGGACAGCATCTCCAGCTCACGCATCGCGCGCCCCTTGCCGCCCCTTTTCTTGCCCGCTGAGCGTTTCACCTTCGAATCCGCCCCCGCAGGTGCCGGCACCGCTTCCGCCTCGGCGCCCTTGCCCTTGCCGTCCTCGTCCTCGTCCTCGTCGTCCTCGCTGTCCGTGGGCGGGTCATCTTCGTCGACCAGGCTGTCCACCATACCGCCACCGGAGCGCGCCATCACATCCAGCTCCCGCAGGACGTCGCTGGCAAAGGTGTTGTCGGGGCTGATGTAGTCCAGCAGGGTCTGGCACACCGCGTGCCCCATCTCCTCCAGGTGGCCCGTTGTAAAGTGCAGCCCTGCGACCGATGCATGCCTTGCTTCAGGCGCATCCCAGCGAGCAGCTGCACATGCAAGGCGCCGCTCGCCGGGAGGGGGCATGACATGCCGGGGTGCAGCCCCCTCGCAGATATCGGCAATAAGCGAGCTCGTCATCCCCTGGTAGCGAAGGCTTTCAGCAGCAACTGGAAGAATAGCCCCATAAGTGAGGAATTTGTCACACCAGAGAAGATAGCAAGTTGCCGCTTCGTAAACCGGCCACGACACAACAGACTTCCGGACCCACTCGCACTCCACGGAGTACGCGTCGTTTGATAGCCGACACGGCAGTTTTCATGTCCATATGAATAGCGATGGCAGATGTGGTTATGTCACCCTCTGAAGGCGCTCACCGGCATTTGCACCGGACCGGCAAGAGTGGAAATGGTGGATGCGCGTGGGGGGGGGGAGGCGGGTGGAGCAAGAGAGCGGCAAGCCGCTCGCACCTGCGTACTTGCCGGTGGACGCGCCGGCAAAGGACGCCTCCAGCGTGAAGGAGTTCACGAGGCCGAGCTCGCGCCAGCCCACCACGCGCGCAGTCGACTCCTTGCTCTTCTGCACCTTGAAGTTGGAGGAGCCAAAGCTGAAGATGTTGGGCAGGTTGTGGTGCAGCATGCAGGGAAACAGCTTCTCCTGCAAGCGCTGTGGAGTGGCCGGATACGCGCCCATGCTGCCCGGCAACAGCGCGCCGGGGTACGGCGCCCCCAGATCCTGGGACGGATGGGGCACCACAGTGTTTGGTCAGCAGCACAAGAGCGGGCACAGCAAGCTGCGCAAGTGGCCTGTGGGGAGCAGGGCCGGGGATTGGCTGCCCCGGCGACAAGCAGAGCCCACCTTGCCCTTCTTCTCACAGCCGTACAGGAAGATATTCTTCTTGCGCGAGTGGCCGTGCAGGTCGCAGAACAGCACTACCTGGTCGGAAGGCGGGGGTCACGCCAGGCAGGCATGTATGACCTCAGCAAGCGCATCCGCTCAGACACAGTGTCGGAAGGGGGGAGGGGCGGCTGGGAGCAAGGCTGTTGCGGACTGCCCCCCCCCACCCCCCACCTCGCGATCCTCCATGAGCTTCTTGATCATGGACTTGGTGCTGTGGATGGTGGGGTGCAGCTTGCGGCTCGGCTCCAGCCAGGTGCGGTTCAGGTCCACGCCAGCCAGACTGCAGCGGTAGTTGCCATTGATCACGCCGTCTGGGTTGAGCATCGGCACCACCTTGAACACAAACTTGGAGCGCAGCAGCTTGGCGTCCAGCGAGTTGCCGGTGATAAAATCCTGCAACGGGTGGACATAGTGAGTAGACAGCCTCGGTAGGCTGAGCGTACGGGGCTCATCCTAGCCGGCCGCGTTCAGCCTGAAGGGGGCCGCTCATTGTTTAACAGCGTTGCATGTTCAAGCTGGTGAAGAACCGGGAGTGGGGGGGGGAGGGGGGGGGGGGGGGGGGGACCAGCACGCCCTTCATCATCCATGACGCATTCGTTTCGCCCGGGTGCACACGCGCCGTGATGACCACGCCCTGCGACCACGCAATCGCCCACGTCAGCTCCCCAGTCAACCTCGGCACCGTCATCCCCACCATCTCCATTGTGCGGCTCTCCCTCTAGAGTGTGTAAGTGTTGTGATTAAGCGGACTGTATGTAGTTCAGGGCCTGATCCATGAAAGTCACAGGGGAGGCGGGGGGCATGTAGTGCGACGTGGGCGAATAGCTTTGCACAATACGCGCCAGTAGACCTACCCCCCGCCCCCCCCCCTCCGCCCCCTCTCCCCCACTCGCTTCTCTGGTAACATCTTCTACCTGGCCTTATTTCTATAGAGGAATGTCGGAGAGCTTCAAGTATTGAAGTGTGCGCAGTTTTCCCAAGATTGCAGTGCACATAAGCATCCTAAACATCATACTCTAACACGATAGATCAGATAAAGCATGTGACAATGGATTAACATTTGATGTATACCACAGAATTTTATAGGATTTGCTATGTAATTTTGTTTTAGGCCCCCGCCCTAGGGGGTCGTCACGTGAAAAGTTACATACAGCACACCTTCACCACAGAGATATTCCTTGTTGGTAGGAGGGCAAAACGCTTTCGGTACGTGTCACATACATATATGACCGTAGATTCTCCGGAAAGTGTCCCACAAAAAAAGCCCGCCTTGAGACAGGAGACAATTGGGTTTGCCCCCGCTATGCGACCGACTACCGCCGCCATGCTGTAGATCAATACCAAGCATCTACCCCCTGTTCATGCAAGAAAACATTACATGCCCATCAACACGCACGCAGACACACACACAATCGCTCACACACACACACACACACACACACACACACACACACACACACCTGCCGCGGGTCAAGTTTGACTGACCTTGCGCTTCCCCATAGCCTCTGGCGAGTCCTCCGCAAAGTTGGTGACGGTGACGAGGTCACAGGCGTTACCGGCCAGCGTCTGGCACAGCGTGCGGCGGCGCATCCGGTGCTTCATGCGCGGGTCGCCCGACATCGCGTCGAGGTAGCGCTGCAGGTCAGAGTAGGTGTAGGGGTAGCAGTGCGCGACGTGCACAACGTCGTCGTCGTGCTGGAAGCTGAGCGTGAAGGTCAGTGTGTAAAAGTAGCGCCCGTTCTTACGCTTGATGTTATTCTGGTAGTATGTGACAAGCTCCCCGGTGCGGTGCCAGCCGGTGCCCGCTGCGGCGGCCTCCTTGGCGCTGTGCACCAGTGGCTGCATGCCCTCCCCGTACAGGCTGTCCTCCTTCATCAGGTTGATGATGTTGAACTTGACCTTCCGCGCGCGCCGCGTGTTGGCCACGCTGAAGTAGAACCACTGCGTGTGCCCCTTGGTGTTGATGTCCGGCCGCAGCACCAGGTCGTACTCGTACTCATACACCTGCCCCAGCAGCAACAGCGCCGGCCATGATGGCCAAGGAGGTCATGCAGGCACGCGCGCCGATGCAGCACATTGGGAGGAACAGGGGAGGAACCAGGGGGCACACCTGCACCGCGCGGCGCAGGTTGCCGCTCTCAAAGCGGCTCTCAAACACCAGTGTCGTATCGGTCTCGGGGTCCGCCGACACGTAGTACGGCAGGCGCCGGCCCTCTGCCGCTGCCTGCCCAGGAGGCGCCCCACAGCAAGGGAAAGGGGGGGGGGGGGAGGTGGGTGGGGGGGGGGGGGGGGGGGGTCAGGTGCGTTTGTGGACGCGGAAGGGCAGGACATGGGGCACTGTGCGACCACCGAGCAGTTCGGTGGCTGTGTGGGGCAGGACGGGCAGGCGCAGGTCACATCGGGCGGCGAGGCCATGTCGTCCAGCATGCGGCTGTGGTAGGGCGACGCGTCCACCGCGTCGTACACCACCTCGTTGATCACGTCCAGCGGGTCCGACAGCCGCCGCGCGTCATGCAGCATCATGTCCTGCACCAGGTTGCGGTCCGGCTCCAGCAGCGGCTCGTCCCAGCCCGGCGGCACGCAGCAGGACGCCGGCAGCGGTGCGCTCCTGCACGCATCGCAGGCCCAGCAACGGCAGGCCGCCACAGCTCAATGCCTGCGCCGCCGTAACTGGGCAACAAACTTGTGGCATCATTGCCGCTGCTGCTGGCTGCCCTCCATCAGGGTTTGTGATCTCACACCTCACCAAACCCTACCGCCACCAACCAACCATCCATCCACGCATCCACCCATCCAACCAACTGACCAACAGAAAGCACTATTACAATCTGGTAATGCTGCCAGTGTTATCTGTGCCATTATGCTCGAGCTATGGCGCAGCACACTGCCCCCATGCCCAGCTCGCCACCCCCAACGTTGCTGGCTACAGCCCGGAGCGTTGCGCCGAGATGGGGTGGACCTGGAGCAGCTTCATGCGGCATAAAAGAGGCGAAAAACTCATGCCATGCGCTACGAGCAAGCTCGCAATCTACAGGTGCCAGCGCAATTTTAGAAACCGACGCATAGGCCTCAAAATAGAGTTGCATATAACCCATAATAGGGACATTTGCTTCAGTTCCGCTACAGTGCCATCTGTAGTCTCTCTCCGGCAGGCTGGGCAGGTGCGTATCCGCGCTGGACAAACCATCACGTCAGCACCCATGAGGGAACAACAGCAACAGCCTCTACAGGATGGGCCGCTCAGCCGCATGGGCGCAATGAGCACCCTACTTCTCAGCCTCCCTCCCTGCGCGTGAAAGCTGACAGAGGCGGGCACCTGCTGCCTCTCACATGGGGGCCTTGAGTGGCTGGGGTGGCCATTAGGCGGGGCTGGGCGGAGCGCTCACGGTAGCGGTATCTCGGTCCCCGTACGGCACGGCAGCCCGCTGACTGCCCTCCCGTCGTCCACCGCATGCAGCCAGCCGCCCCGGCGCAGCGGCGGCACCCTGACCGCGGGATCAGGCTCCTTGTGCCTGATGGCTGAGCTCTCGGCGAGGGAGGCAGCAGCAGGGGCTGCAGTGAGGGTTTGGGGAAAGGGGTCGGTAGCGGGAGCCGGGGCTGACGGGAGTGGTTGCATGAGGGGTGGGGAAAAAGGGGGCGCACTCATGCCAGACTTGAAGCTATTAGGGCCGTCCAGCACCGCCTTGTACTTCCTGTGAAAGCGAGCGGGCATGATGTCATGTGTGTCATGTGCGACCGGCTGACTGGTGGCGAATCAAGGGGGGCATGTGGGGGAGAAGCGGAAGGGGGGTGGTGGGGTAAGGGTGGCGGTTTGGGGGCGCGCACGGGTGTATGTCTGCAATCCCGCTGTCGCTCCCCTGCTGCTGCTCCGCCCATGGCGATTCTGGCTGCAAGCTGGAAGTGGGGGCGAAGGGGTCCAGCCTGCATCCGGCGCCGAGGACAGAGTAAGCGGGACAGGGCAGTGGCTGGCAGCAGCCGGCGCACAGCTCAAAGGTTCTCCCGTGTCTGTTGTGTGTGTGTGTGTGTGTGTCTGTGTGTGTGTCTGTGTGTCTGTGTCTGTGTCTGTGTGTGTCTGTTGTGTGCGTATGCAGAGGGGGGGGGGGGGGGGGGGGGGATAACTACCTAGAGCTGCTGCCCGCAGAGCCGCCCCGCCAAAGGCCGCCACCAGGCTGGCTATATGCGGAGGACGGTGGCAGCTGCGCGCCGCCCACGCCAGGCGGGAGCGGTGCCGGCGGCAGCGCGCTGGAGCTGAGCAGGTTGGGCGAGGCGTAGATGGCGGCGCTGCCCACGGGGGCCGGGTCGCTGCGCTGCGTTTGCCGCGCCTGGCCGGCCCCTCCTGACTCCGTGCTCCCCGCGCTGCCAGACCTGAAGCTGCCGGCAATCCGGCTATTGCTCGGCTGCCCCAAGCTGTCCTGCCTCCGCCGCATGCTGTCCAACTGTTCCAGCGTGCTGGATAAGCCCCTTGAGGAGTACGCGCCCTGTGACGCTGGTCGCGATGAACGCTGTGCTGCCACCTCGCGCTGCAGAGCCGGGGCAAAGGGGGAGGGGGGCAATGGCCAAGCGAGCAGTCCGTCGGTTGTCAGCATGCAGCCCCACCGCTACAGGGTTCACTTCCATTTTGCAGATTGGCCGTATACGTGTGCTGCCGCGAGCGCTCAGGGCAGAGGTGAATCTGCACCCAAACAAAGCAGAGGATATATAGAGAGTAGTATGTTATGATAGAGAGGCTTTGAGGCAGCTAGTATACTGGTCCGAGCTATATGAGTTGGGTGGGTCGTATTGTGCGGTAGATGTGGACGTGGCCAGGTGGCGTATGTTTCAGCACGATTGTGGAAGGTACATCACATGAGGCAACCGCCGCGATCAGCCCGAGCCATGTCTGCCTCCCTCCATGTGCATATGCATTGAGTTTTAAAGAACACGCAGGGAATGCCCTAGATAGTATGCCGAAGGCACAGCAAAGCTAGGCAGGTTCCGGACAGCAACGACACGTCTACTCTTGACCATTCCC
>VCJN01000104.1:0-25580 GCA_006384855.1 Tetraselmis striata | reverse complement strand
GCAGACAGCATGACCGTGACCCTCCCTGTGACACCCGTGAGAACCCGCGCGCCGCTCCCGCATCCGAACTGCCACACAGAAATTCAGGGATCTTCACTTACAGCGGCAAGGCAAGCTGGATTTCTCGACATCATGATCGCACGCCGAGAAATGCTGGACAGGCATTGCTGGACAGACATATACTAATATAGTGGGGCATGATGGGCAGGGTTTTGCTGTATGAGGAGGTGGCTTTCGATAGCCGCGCCCAATCAACAGCGCGAAGGACCCGTGGATGATGTGAGGAGATCCTCACGATACACCCCCGCAGCGTGTCATCCAACGGGTCCTCTGCGCTTTTGATGGAGCGCGGCTACCAAAAGCTTCCTCGTTACAGATGAGCGCGCGGAGCCCACGGCCCGATTCCCTGCATGGGTCAGTTTGCGGATGTCCTCGCGGATTAGGGACGATCTGATGTGACCAACTAATTGCGCCATGTCATACCATATCGTGGCCAACCCACAGCGCCAACAGCTGCACCAACCATTCGGGGGGTGGACCGTGAGGAGATGTTCACGGAGTACATATGTGCGATACACCCCCGCAGCGGGTCATCCAACGGGTCCTCCGCGTGTATGACTCCCGAGCGCGGCTTCCTCCAACGGGCCCTGCTCGGTAACTTATCAGACTGACTGGGGACTTGTGGTAGTCGGGCCCCTTTGGGCAGAATTCGCACCATGTTGGCTGGCTGGATTGAGGGCTCAAATGGACATGCCACATCCCGCAGTTCAATTTCACCCATCCGCCGCCTCGCATGGTTTTGACTTGCTTCCGCCTTGGCATCTTTTTCAGTTTACTTTACCCGCAATGCTCCCCCCCCCACCCACCCCGTCTGGATCACTACCACCCTTGGATGCGCATGTCCCCCCCCCCCCCACCCCACTCCCATTTCGCTTCTTGCACAAACGAGCTGATGCGGGCGCTTGGGGCGGCGATGCCATTGTGTGCATCACACTTTCATCGGCGACCAGGCGCGGCGGGGCGCACGGGCGCGGGCGGGGAGGGGGGACCAACTAACGGGCAGGGAGGTGGGCGAGCCGGCCTAGAGGGTGGACAGGATGTCGTCTGCGCTGCTGATGGTGAAGGCGCCGCCCTCCTCCAGGTTCAGGTTCTTGATCTGCGCGCCATGGGGCAGAGCATGAGAGGGCGGACTGGGGGAGGGGAGGGGAGGAAACCACTTCCGGGAGGATGACGCACGATGCCGAGGTCCTCTCTCCCCCACCCATTTTGTCAAGCAAGGAAAAAAAACGGCTCCTGCGACGCTCGGTTGGCCCATGCCGGTACGCTACGCCCCGTAAACGCGCATCCCCATCCCTCGTGTGACAATCGAGGCGACATGCGCATCGAGAGCACAACGCTTCCCACACGGCGGAGAGATGTTGAACATGCGCAGGTGCTTGTTGCAACCTCAGGTGCACATCGGACACGTACGAGTACCCATACTGTATATAGACATCGCAATTGTCGCACTCGTGTTCAACTATCAGTGTACACCCCCATCAGGGGAGCAGACCCACAGTGCATCATGGGGGGCGGGGGGGGGGGGCAGCTCACCACGCCGTCTTCCAACAGCATGGCGTAGCGGCGGGAGCGCACGCCGAGGCCCTTGTCCTGCAGGTCCAGCTCCACGCCCAGCGCCTGCGGAGCGAGCGGGCCACACAGCCGTCAGCAGCAGGTAGGCGCTGAGCCTGTAGTATGAGGAAGGGAGGATTGGGTTGACAGTGTGTGTGTGTGTGTGTTTGAGGGCCGGGGGGGGGGGGAGCACTGGGTGGCATTAGAGGAGGGAAGAGGAGGGTGCGCGGGGGTTGTTTGGTCCATCACCTTGGCGAACACGGCGCTGCCATCGGCGAGCATGAGCACCTTGCCGTCGGCGCCCACAGACTTGCCCCACGCGTCCATGACAAAGGCGTCGTTGACGGACACGCAGGCTGGGAGACGGGGAAGAAGGGGGGCAGATCAGCGAGTGACGGGGTGTGGCGGAGGGGGGTGTTCACGCCAACGCCGATGGGAGGCAGCAACTTTCCGTGCAGGGCAAGCGGCGAGGTGGTAGGGAGGCAAAGCGGAGATTTGTGAGGGGGGGGGGGGGGGGGGGGGCTCACCGACGGTGTCGACGCCCTTGCTCTTCAGGTCGTCGCTCTTCTCGATGAAGCCGGGCAGGTGCTTCACGCTGCGGGGGAACAACGGGGTGATGGAACACAGCTAAGCAGGGGGTCGTCGAAGGGGAGGTTCGTGAGAGGGTGTCGGGACAGGCTGTGAGCGCTCGCGAGAGCAGTGGGGACGTCTCGGGTGGGGCGCGGAAAGGGGATGCGGCTACCTGCAGGTGGGCGTGAAGGCGCCGGGCACGGCGAAGAGGACCACCTGCGAGGTGCGCGGCCAGGGAGCACTCTGTGAGCCAAAGGCATTGGAACCAGGCACTGCGATGGTTCCTCCAACGGCACTGATGGGAATGAAGGAGGGGAGAATGGGAGGGGAAGCGGGGGGGGGGGGGGGGGGGGGCATGGCGCCGCACCTTCTTGCCGGGATGTCAGCTCCGTGGTGCTAACCTCCTCCATCTGCCCCTCCGTGTTGAAGTAGGTCAGCTTGCACTCGGGCAGCTGCAGCGGAGAGAGGGTGGGGAGGCGCCAGCCGGAGGGGAGATTGGAGCAGCGAAGCGACGTCAGCACAATCGGGTAGCATCAGCTGATCAGGCCAGAGTGCGCACAGATTTGCAAGACGCCAAGGGGGGCCGGGGGCGCGCTGCGCACCTTGTCGCCGACGGCCAGAGCGTTCACATTGAAGGTGGCGCGGGAGCGCTGCAGGAGGAATCGAGTGGGGTTGGACTCAGTATGGCGGTATTGAAAGCGGCACGCGGAGGTGCCAGCCAGGCGCCAAGAACGATGCCGCGTGTGTGACGACAAGCGACGTGCGGATGCGAAGCTGGAGGGCGTGCAGAGAGAATGCCAGCAACACGAGAAGCGACATACGAGGGGGGTAAAGGGATCGGAGTCATGGTGCTGGGGGTTGGAACCGGGGCGGTGGGGGGGGGGGGGGTGGGGGGGATGCAAGACATCGTCGAGTGCGAGGCCGATGGCACGAGTGATACCGAAGAGCTGGACGCAGCACGGGGAGGCGCTTAGCGCAGCATCGGCGCGCGAACTTGCACACACGGCCGTCGACGAGACGCAGTTAGGCTACATTCGCAAAGGACGAGGTCACGGCGCTTCGTGGCAGCGGCCTCGGGGTAGCGATCGCCCGTTCAGGGATGCTGCGAGCGCCTGAGCGGAATGCTCGCGGACACCGGGAAGGGGCGGAAGTGGTGGTAGTTAAGGTAGTGTATCGGCTCTCCTTTTCCCCCGCCTGCGATCGCGCACTGTACCTGCTGGACGCGAGCGCCGGCGCGGAGCGCACGCGCAGGGCGGACGGCCTGGATCTGCACGCGGCTGGCGGCCACGCGGGCCATGGCGGAGAGGGCGGCAGCCATCGTGTTATGTATGCTTGCGGGTGGTAGTGTAAGCGAGTTGAGATGGCGTGGGAGTGCTGGATATGATGGGAGATCGTCAAGCGGCGCCGAACCTGCTTATTCGCGATAGCATGCTCCGACCCGCCCTGGACCGCAAGCGGGAACCTTTCCTGCCCCGCTGCGTTGCCACGACACCCAGCTGTCCGCCAGCCTCATCATGTATTACTCATCATCGGACGGTCTTCAGGAAGTCATCGTCGTCAGGCCGGGCGGGGCGGGCGGGCGTGGGCTGTTATTCATTCGATATCGAAGCGCCGCCAATAAATAATTAACGCGGTGCCACCGCGAGAAATGATGACGGATTAATAAATCGTTAATCCGTATAGAGTATTTTGGTTGTTATTTATCGTACTAGTCTTATTCTGTTCATCGGCGGAAACAGAAACGCATAATTCTACGGATGTATAGTCGCTAAATACCCGACTGTAAACACCCGACTGTACTTGTAAGAACAATAGTTTACATAAATCTTATACACGAATCCGTACAGTGTTCCGGTGGCCACTAGACCAACACAGAGGAAGAGGAGGCATGGCACGCACCGTGGTCGAGTAGTGGTGCAGTAGCAAGAGCTGAGTAGTGGTGCGGAAATAGCAATAATACAGCTGCTCCATGTAGCATTGCTGGCGCGCGCTCCGAGTGTAACTGGTTTTAAGACATGCTAAACATGATAATCCGCTAATTCCCCTAGTAGTGGTGCAGCGACAATTGCTTTGCAATGAAGTGGTCTGGCGACACTGGTTGAGCGGCAATGCGTTGCGATGGTGCAGCAACAATATACTATCTATATATTTATACATTGTAAAAAGCACATGTTACCATATTCCTTTCTAGCATTTGTCAACTATTCCCGGATTTCACTGTCTCGCTGACTATATAAATCACAATCTTTACAACATTGGATGTTGCTTTGTAGTGCACACACATATATGGATGCAAGAGTTGAGCAACCCCACGGTGATGCACTAATATTTATAGTGCGCGATCCATCATAATAATACTGGCGCACACAGTAACCGGTTTACCACAGCTCGTGCTTTTGGTACGCATATGGCATGATGAATGTGCATAGAGCACCCAGGTAGAGTGGCCTCAACTCGTCGTCCTCCCATTTGGTACGCGTGTACCAAATTTGTACGCTGCGCGTATACCAAACTCTTGGATTTTCAGGCGGCGGCGGTGTATGCTGAATTCCTGACGAATGCTGAATTCCTGGTCGTCGCTGAAGCGCTCAGATATATAGCACTAATATAAGCGACTAAGAGAATAATGTTAGCTACGAGCGAGAGAGACATCTTACCCATCCAGGCGAAGGTGACTATATATATATAAGAAAATAGACGGCAGATACGGTAGACGGCAGATAAAGATGTGGATACGGTACCCCGTTACACAGCAAGGCACAAGGTACGATCCCAGGCAGTCCCCATGGTGACAGAGGAGATGCAGTAAGGTAGATCCTAATGCGCACCTGTGGGCAATAGTTGATGTACGTACGTACGGACATCACACGGAGCTACAACCCCCACCGCGGAACACCCTGCACTATTCAGCGGCGTCTACTCGCACGGCACACTTTACTGGGTCCTCTGGAAACACAGCCCTGAGTGGCGCGATGGCCGTTAACAATGTAAGTCACAAGCAGGCGCACCCTCGGAGACGAGTAGGCGTCGAACAATGCGCATCCCTGCTCTGCGGCGAGGCATGGCGGAAGCCGCAGTTGCGCCCGTCAGCCACAGATCGGCAGGGCGCATTAACAGGCAATGCCAGCCACGCTATTGCGTATCCCGGTGTCTAGGGCTACAGCCAGGCACCGGATTGGGGTCGGGTGATGCCCTTTAGCAACCATACCATCCCATATCCTGGTGTACTACCCTTCATCCTCGTGCCCGTCACGGCCCCCTGCCAAATGACCGCGCCGCATTCCCGAGCATGCTCCTATCCGGTCGCACATGCCATTGACGGATGTGGCGGGTCGTGAGCGGCTGCAGCGGCACGGGCATTGCATACGCGCCGCCACCTATAATATGCTGTTGGCCAAGTGGCCGGAACCACATGCCTTCCCGCATTCTCCCCGCTTGCTGTGCCACCGCCGCAACCACGGGGGGTCGCAGGCCAGCGGAAGCTACTACGGCACGCTGTGTTACACCCTGGCTACACCTCCCGCAGCCGCTGTCGCATGGCTGCCCAAGCTACGCCGCGTACCGCGCCCGCTACTCCATCCACTCCGGGATGCTCTTCCACAGGTGCGGGACGAGGACCGCCAGCAGCAGGAACAGCATCGCCAGCAGCAACTGCGGGCATGCCCGCGGCCGGTCAGGTACACGGTCGCCTCATGCGATGGCAAGGCATGGCGGGGCGGCGGGCCTGCCGCGGGTGGTGGCGCGGAGGCGGCCCGGCTCACCTGCCCCTCCGGGCGCGCCAGGAAGCCTGGCGGCTTGGGCGCCGCCAGCAGGTACGCAGTGTTGTCGCCGCTCACGCTCAGCACAGAGCTGCTGTCGGGGGACCACGCCAGGCCGGTGCTGAAGACGCCGTGTGCCTGCACTCAGGGAGACAAATGGGGGAACGGGATCGCGGAAGGGAAGTTAAGTGCGGGGGAGGGGGGCACAGCTCAGGCTGCGGGTTCGAGTTCCATCCCAAGGGGCACTGTCAGAATGGCGCTAGAAAAAAGGCTGGCAGGCGGGCAGGCGCAAACCTGCTTCACCACGCGAGCCTTGGACAGGCTTCCTGCCCGGCAGATGATCTTGAAGGGGGGGGGGGGGGGGGGGGGCGAGGGGTTAGCCGATTAGCAGCGAGAGGTTAGCCGGCAAAGGCAGCGTGATGCCAGCAGCAAGAGCAGAGAGCAAAGAGGGGGTGCTGGGAATGAGAGGGCATGCGGGGGGGGGGGGGGGGGGGGGGGGCGCACGATGTCTCCCTCGCTTGTCCCGGCGGCAATCCAGCGCCCGCCGGGGCAGATCTCAAAGCAGGTGATGGGGTCGCTGGCGATCTTTTTCCTGGTGGCCAGGGTAGCCTTGCATGGTGGGCCAGAGTGAGGAGTACGGTCGGTTAGAAACGGGGGGGGGGGGGGGAGGGGGGGGTCAGGCCTCCACAGCTCGGCGCCACGTATGCACAGCAGCGCTCCAATATATATAAATAAATAAATAAATATATCTATAAAAATTTATATTTATATTCATATATGTAATATGTATATTTATATATATAGATATATGAGTGTATACATGTATATGGGTGTGGGTGGGGGGGGGGGGGGGGGGCACCAGAGGGCCTGCGCACCTTCTCAAATCCTTTCTCCAGGGACTTTTGCAGGGTGGCGCCTACACTGATGGCCCATCTCCAGGCCACCATGTGCCCCGCCCCGCCTGGAGAAGTCAATCCAGGGATAAGGGAGCAAGGATTGAAACGGGTGGGGGGGGGGGGGGGGGGGGGGCTCATGAAGGTACCGGGACAAAGCATGTCAGATTGGGGTGAGATGAAGTGCGACGGCAGACGGCGCCCGCACCGGCGTTGACGACGGCATACACGGTGTTTGGCTCGCCAAACATGTCCTCCGTGTCGCGAGCAAAGCGGCACGAGCTGTAGCCGCGGCCGCGCTGGAGGGCGGAGGGCACTGGAAAGGTGTGCAGCTGCGTCGCCATGCCGCGCGGGTCAGCATGTGAGCCCGGCCGCGTCAGCCCAGCCCGGCCCTCTGGGGGCGGATCAAGGGCAGGGTGCAGGGCGCCATGGCACCACCTTTTCGCCAGTCGCCCAGTAGAAGACATGCGCCTTGCCGCTGTCCGTCGCTACCACTGCCATCTGGCCGCAGCGCGCAAGCAGCCTCAGCCTCCCCCCCCCCCCCCCCCCCACTCCCATCCAGGCCCGCAGCCGAGCTTGCGCTTCTAGTCAAAGGTAGTGCGGGCGCAGGGGCTCACCGGGCCGGAGGACTTGGGCGCCACGTCCATGTCCCGGATGGACTTGTCATCCTCCGAGGGCTTATCAGCCTCGCTGACGGTGACAAACTCGGTCTGCAGCCGCGCGGCGCAGGCACCGTGGTATCAGGCAGGTGGCGGGGTGAGGGGTGGTGTTGGGCTGGGGAGTCTGGGGGTTGGCTTTGTGGCTGCGCACCTTGAGCTCCAGGGATGGGTAATGGCAGACCAGGATGCGGCCGTCCTCCATGCCCAGAAGCACCAGGTCGCCATTGTCACCGGCAAAACAGATGCGGTTCACGCTCACGCCCTTCGACAGGCTCTTGCAGGTCGCCGTTTTCTGCACAAGGCGTGAGTGGGGGAGGTGCATATGTGCAGCATGCCGTCATGCGTAGCGGCGGTCGTCTGGGGCGCGGCAGTGGCTGTGCTGAGGGGCAACATTGCACGGTGGATGGGCAGGGGACCCCTACCGCCTCGTTCACACTGATGCTGATGCCGCAGCCCTCCGCCTTGTCACCCTCCTTGGGTTTGGCGCTCACGTCAAGGAAGCGGCAGCCGCCTGGCCCCGCCATCGCCACCAGCCCTGTCTCTCGATCCGGGTGCAGCACCAACCTAGGAAGAGGGGGGGGGGGGGGGGGGGGGGGGGGGCAGCGACGAGCTGTTCATGCTGGCCACCTTAGTACCATCACACACCCCTCTGCTCACTGAGATAGCGCCCCCATACCTGTATGGAACGTCAAACTCGGTGACACCCATGTCGCACGCCGCGCTCTCCGGCTCAAGCCCGCGTTCGGTGACCTGGGAGCCGACTATCTTGTTTTTTATCCCTGCAAACCACAGCCGAGGATGAAGACGGCGCGTTCACAACCGGCGCGCAAAGAAGAAAGCAGCACCCGTCATGTCCACCCGGGGGACCGACAAACACATGGAGAATCCCAGCCATCGCACCGCTGGACTTCTTGCCGCCGCCACCGGCCATGAGCACGGCGCTGGGGGACACCCAGGCCGCGGAGTAGAGCGGGCAGCCGCAGCTCTGCTTGGTGGCGAGCGCCATGTTCGCCGTCCCTCCCGGAGCCTACCCGCGCCTCGACCTGCGGTGTAGTTGTTGACCGGCTCCCACGCTGCTGGCAAAAGGCCTGTGGGCGACGCGACTGTTCCTATGTCGTATGAGTGCCCGTTTGCTTGAGAAGACTCGCGTGCTGCAAACGACTGCGTTCAATCCGCCGAGGCTGCCCTTGTTCGCGCACTATCGGCTGGCCGCCCGGGAAGGGCAGCAGCGCTGGATCATATTCGCAACCACCGCGCGACGCGCGACGTCAGCATCAGGACTTGGGACGACTAGGTTTTTTCCTAGGCTTTTTGTAGGTTTTTTCCTTCCCCAGTACTTTGCGTGCATTCTCTGGACGCTCTCCCTGCTGTAACCAAAACGTTTACTTGGGACGACTGTCAGCAGAAGGCGGGCGCGGCTTCGGCTACCCGGGTACCAAAACATCCTCCAAATGATGTGCAACACCCAGCGGACCAAGGTACCACAGCCTGCACGGAACTACAAATCACGGGCGATCTTGCCTTGCCAGTTGGCGGTTGTTCACCACGCCTGCGTTCGACACGTGAGTACCTCGTATCAGTCTTGCAAATGATTTAGATATATGAGTAGGCGGCAAGCCGCCAGCGGGGCGGGGCCGAAAATCGACTGTCGCGCCTCGCAAGTCGCCACGGCGATTCGCATCAAGCAGTGAAGCAGCGCGGGTGGCGACAGGAGGTGAGCAGCGTGTCACCGCCGGAACAGACTGCAAGCCCGGCGGCTCTACTTCGCACGTTGGCAGCTACGAAATATTGCGGTGACGGGGCGGCCACAGACTTGGCTGGAAGCTGAGCAAACCGCCAAGCGCCAATTGCAAATCGTTTAATTCGCCAGCATGGCTCTGGTCGCCACCCGCCGCTGCTTGGCGCTAGCGGGGCCAAGCCCAGCGGTATCTGCACGCCGTGCCACGGCCTCGCCGCAGGTGAAGGCGTCCCTGAGGTTGATCCCAGGTCGGTGCACCAGGGTGGTGCGAACGCGCGCCCAGGAGGGCGCGGGAGAGGGGGAGGGCCCGGTTGCCACGACGAATGCTTCCAAGAAGGCCGCCACCCCGCAGGTGCGACTCTCTATCATCACGCCCACCTCAGCATCGAAGCGGCAAAGCTGCCGCGCGTCCTCTGGATTTTGTGATCCTTGTAAACGCTCTGAGGACATATGTCTGGCACTCCCAGGTAGCGAAGGAGCTAAACAAAATCGCGAACACCATGGCACCGAGGCCGTCAGGAGCGGCGAAGAAGAACCCCGCAGTGCCTGGTGGGTGCGCCGCTGGCCGCCCAGGAAGGAATGCGTGACTGCGCGCGCTTGTTTGGCGCGGTGCATGGGGCCCTGCCAGCACCACATGAGGCATGCTCTGATAGATAGCGCAGCACTTGTCCCGGATATATAGGGGACAGAGGCGGCAGTTATGGGATCCCGTCCGCATATGCATCGGGCTGTGTGTGGGCCAGGGGCACTGATTGGTCACGCATGCCCTTGTGCTGCAGGTAGCCTGCTGTACCAGGTGTTTGACGTCCAGGCGTGGCTTGCGGTTGTGGTAAGCTCCTCGTACAGCTGCCAAGGTGCTCTGCCTGGGGCGTAGTCCAGGTAGCACTCTTATCATTGCGCTATGCTGCCCCGCCAGGTTGGAGGACTGCTATCGTTCAACGTGCTGTTCCCGTCCGATGAGCCCGACATTGCGCGCCTGATGGGGTGAGTACCCTGAGTTACCTATTTTCCCTATCAGTGTTCTTGTGGTCCTCCGCGAGTGCTAATGGACAATCCTACCCCAGGATGTGGAGCATCTTCATGTTCACCGTGCCGGCGCTGCGCGCGAGGGAGTGCCAGCCGAACGAGAAGGAAGCGCTCAATATCCTGTTCCTGCTCATCCCCGCGCTGAACGTCACGCTGCCTTTCATCTGGAAGTCGTTTGCATTTGTGTACTCTGCCGATGTGGTCGCTCTGTTTGGGATCATGTACTGGAAGGTGTGGGGAGCCACCAAGGAAGAGACGGGGGATGCCAACTGAAGGCTGCACTGCCGCAGATGATATGTTAGTGAGGCACCCCCCATGCAGTGCTCTGGCGCGGGCACACCCGTGGCTTGTATTCGAGGGGGGCAGGGCGCTTCCCCGTGCCACTTTAAGCAAGCCCCAATACCTCCTCAGAGTTCGGAGTAGGCCAGTCTTGCAATCATGACGCCAGATTGATTTCAATCTGGATTGCAACCCCTCCCCCCCCGCCCACCCAAACCCCATCGCCGCCGCCGCTACCTGTTGCTGAAGTATCTACCTGACTGCCGCAGCAATCAGCGGAACATGCAATTGCTCCCGCACCACAGATGCATCCCGTCCCGGGTGGCTGACAGCCGACGATCTCTATCGCAGTCTTGCATTGTGCGTTTATCAGTGTGTCGAGCCATCAGTTGAGCCATTGTGAAGCCATCACTCCAGTATGGGGTACATGGATTACGCCATACTCTGTCAAAACCAGGTCAACCTCTCTTTCCAGTGGGCACCGGTGTATTGCGGCAGCGGGCGTTCTGCGGAGGTGCAATTAGCATTACGGGTGGGCAAAGCGATGCAAACCGTGTTCTGCACGTAGGAGCAAAAAGTGCCACGGAGTACTCATGCCAGCTCTAAATGGACAGAAATTCCAATGCATTCTGATTTTGCTAACTATGGTTTAGGTTGGCGACGGAAATGAAATGTGATATATTGGGCGATATGTGCGGAAAACGAAGTGGGGACAGCGGGTGGCTTGCAGCACGTGCATGACGGGACGGATTAAGTATAAAATGAAATGTAATTACAAGAGATAGCTCTGATGTATAAATCGCCCCATGAGTCCAAATAAAAACCTGTAAAATTATGTGACTGCGAGTGATGAGCAGCAGACAAAGACAGAGAAGCGGCAGCTAGAGCGCGAGCAGCCGCCCAAGCATGCCACCTGCATGCCATCAGCCAAATGGCCACCAAAGTAGCCATGCACGCAAGCAGAAACAATATGATCATACTGCATTTTACTATTTCCCCCCGCCCACCGTTTGTTTGCTCTATTATTCTCGGAGGATCTTAGATCTTCCAAGGTCAGGAGGATGGATGTCTGATTTAATTTTTTGATCGGTCGGTTGTGATTTTTTAAAGAAAGCATGATAGATTTAGTTTATTTTCATGCACAAATCCTAGCAGTCGACTACACAGATACTCGTACCAGTACCGTAATGTATGTGGTATTCCGACTATCTTCTAAGGCAACTCAAGCAGCACGTGGCGGCGGGGCCCTCAGGCATGCGCAACGAGTATCTCCGCTGCTTGGTGGGCGAATACGCCCCGGCGTCCGGGCCCGCGGCAGTCCGCGCCATGTCGGAGGTTGCCTCCATGTATCTCCAAGGTCGCCTGCCCGGGTGGTTCAACCGGCTCTTCGCCTCTGCTAGGCTCGTGGCACCTGTCAAGAAGCTAGGCGAGGGGAGGGCCCCGGACGTGCGGCCTGTGGCAGTCGGGGAGGCGGAGCGGCGCGCAGCGGAGCGGGCAGTGGTTGACAACATGAAGGAGGCATACGTGTCGGTGCTCGCTCCATCTCAGCTCGGCGTTGGCATTCCCGCGGGCGACTCTGTGCTCATCCACGGCGTCCGGCTCATCGCCGCGAAGCTTGGCCCACGTGCCGTCATCGTCCACACAGACCTTCGCAACGCTTACAACGAAGCATGGCGCCGCACCATCATCCAGCGCCACATCGATTGCTCTCCACTACACCCTGTCATCCCTGCGCTCCTAGCCTCCCTCTCCACGGACTCGTATCTGGTCGTGGACGACCGGTCCGCCCCTCTGCGGTCGGAGGACGGCGTGCAACAGGGCGCACCTTTGGCCACGACTTCCTTTTGCGTCGCGATTCACCCCGAGGTGCAGCAGTGTGATACCACGTTGGAGGTCAATGACGGGGCGGCGCGCTTCAACGCCGACGATGGAATTTTGGTGGGCCTTCCGGAGCACGTTTGGCCGGCTCTTCACGCCTTCCGCACGTCCATCAAGGCGTCCGTGGGGCTTGAGGTGCGCTTCGACAAGATGCAGGCGTACAGCGCAGACATGGAGGCGGCGCGGCGTGAGGCTCCGGCCGACATCGAGTGGCCAGAGCTAGATGGCCATCACGGCATCGCGGTCCTCAACGTGCCGCTCGGATCGCCAGAGTATGTGCAGGCGTACATGCGCGGCAAGGCGGAGGAGCTACGAGAGGAGGTGGACGCTAGCCTGAGCAAGCTTCTGTCTGCCAAGCCCAGCCGTCGGTACACCCACGCCTTGCATCACCACGCATGGGCCCTGCTCAAGCATTGCATGCAACACAAGGCGGGGTATTGGCTCCGCAATTGTCTTCCGTCCGAGGTGGAGGCCTTTGCGGAGGCGGTGGATGCCACCATCCTTGCGGCGGTCGAACGGGTGCTAGGGGTCTCTTTTGATCCCTCCACGTACGGCACCGACACCAATCCGGTGGTCACCGATTTCTTGGCGGAGCTTTTGCACGACCCCGACCCCATGGCAGCGGAGGTGGCTACCTTGAGCGAGGATGCAGTGGCCAGGGCGCGCAGCAGGCTTCACCTCCCCACTCGATTGAAGGGAGCTGGCATCCGCCGCATGGCTACCGTTCGTGATGCCGCCTTCATCGGCTGCATGAACGCCATCCTCCCAAGGTTCCTGACTAGGAACTCCGGCACCAACACCCCCACCCCTGGTTTCTTCGACCCACAGCTCGGGTCCGTACTTGGCCGAGGCAGCTTCAACGCAAATTCTTCCGCCCGCCAGTATGACCACTTCCTCAACGATGCTCATGGGTCGGACAGCTACGCCGCGGAGATGCGCGAGGCGTGGGGCCGCCTCCAAGCGGCTACTGCTGGCCATCTCGGCGACGCAGATGCACGCCAGATGGAGCGGGAAGTGGAGGCTGCGTCGGGCTCGCAAAAGGAGCTGACGGCATTTCTAGACCAGGCCAACAACTCTCGGCTTCGAAATGAGGTGTGCGCTCTCCCTGCCACATGTAGGGAACGGATCTTGTTCAACCAGCTCGACGCGGCGTCAGGCATGTGGACAGTGGCCATCCCCACCGCGCGGACAGCCATGACTCCGCATGAGCTGCGGGAGGTCGCTGCCGGGTACTTCTTTCTGCCTAGCCCGTGCTTGGCCCCGGTGGTTGGGTGCCAGATTATTCTGCCCTCGACGGAGCACAACCCCGTCATTGTTGATCTATACGGCGACGCGCTCATGAACCTCCCGGCGCCTGGAGACGCTCACTGGCGTGTACAGCACGACGCTATCGCAGATGCCTTCCGCGATCACTGTGTTCACGACCTAGGTATCGCGGTACGGCGGGAGGTGGATGACTTGTTCCAGCAGGCAGTGCCTCTCGGCAACACCGTACCCCGGGATGAACTCAAGGACCTAGTGCCGGACGCAGAGCTCTCCCTTCCGGCGTTCAACGTCGTGACCGGGAGCTATGATCCCCGGAGCTTGAAGTCCACGTTGCTAGAGTTCAAGACTATGCGGTACGGGGTCAAGTACACTTCAGTGCCCCGGGCCACAGCTGTGGATCGGTTTGAGCGCTCCCTGTTGGGCGACATACAACGGGGGTTGGCTGCGCGGGACGCGGCGTGGCACAACACAGAGCCCGGACACAAGGGTCCTCTTCGAGACATCCTGGATATGTCGGAGTACACGGGCATGGTCTTCGGCACAGTGGGTGAGGTGAGCAAGGGGGTGCACCGCACAGTGCGTGGTATCGCATGCTTGGCTGCGGACCGGGGTGCCCTCTCATCGCGGGGCACTCGGTGCATCACCCGGGCTCACCAGGAGGCCTTGCTCGCAAGAGATTTCCTCGGGGTCCTGAGCTTGGTGGCCGCTCGAGAGCGTGCTCGCTGCCTCATCAGACGGCGCAGATTCGTCTCCCATCCCGTTGCTGAAGCTGCACAGCACGTCCGAGGATCACCCACACACACACGTGCTCGCGTGGCCCGGACTCTGAACCGTGTGCGCATCACTCATCCATCCCGCCTTATGCGGGATGCGGGCCGCTTTTAGGCGGCTTGCTGTGTTGATTTTCTAATTCTGGGGAACTGCCCTTTTTGTAATTCACACCAGTACCGTAATGTATGTGGTAGTCTGTGCAGTACAGTGATTTTCCCTCTTGTCGTATTTGAATAATGTCATTATTGCGGATTGTCTTCGGGCCGTGCCGGCGTGGGTCACAGTAGCGGCGTTCCGTTCTGTCTGGCGGTAATCCTTACTCGTGCGCGGTCCACGCGAACTTCAGCATCGTCGCAAGGCTCGCCGGTAAAGCTCGTAGCAGCACTACCCTGTACGGTCGCCGGGCCGCCATCATCCTCTGACATCAGCCAGCAGATCTCGCCCAATACCACTGCCTGCACCTCGTCTTGCCGCCCGAACGACCGCCCAAGCACCACCCCGCCGAACACTCTTATACCATGCGGACCACCCGCGCCGCGCTGCTCGCGGCCCTGGCCGCGCTGCTGCTGTCCGCGGCCTTCCTGGCCGCGCCGGTGCGCGCGCAGGATGAGGACGTCTCGGACGAGGACGACTACGAGGACGAGGAGCGCGCCTTCCTGCTGGTGAAGAAGAGCGTGGTGGAGGATGCCGTGGTGCAGGGCCGCAACTTCACCGTGCGCCTGGAGCTGTTTAACGTCGGGGCAACGTGCGCCCCCGCTAACACGCCCCCCCCCCCCCTTCCTCTCACACCTCATGCACCGCCAACTCTCGGGCCCGGTGGACGCCAGGTATAGATCGACAGCGCCTGGGGTCAGATCCAGCCCCGGCCCTTTCCGCGCTGAGTCCACCCTACCCCACCGCAGCTTCGGCCCGAGACATAACCGGCGGCTGCTGCCGTTTCGTTCTCAGTACTTGATCCCATGTCCCGGACCCTTCTTCGAGGGTCGTCTTGCCATACATGATAAAGCGTCGGCAGGGCTGCGTGTGGGCTGCTCCAAGTCTAGACAGCAGCCCCATTTCCGCCCCCGGTGCCCTTCGCTTGGGCTACCTACCAGTACGCTTTATCGTCTTTCCGCATAGTCCATACATGAGGTTCCATACATGTGCATATTCAGGCGCAGGTTCACCATCTGAGCTTTCTCACCTCGTATGTATTGCCATCGAGCTACCCCCCCCCCCCCCCCCTCTCACCACCACCACCATTCTGCTGCGCTATCCGGCCCTGTCCCCACAACCCTGCAGCTCTGCACTCAACGTAAAGATCGAAGAGCTCCCGCTGCCGGAGCAGATCCAGCTGCTGTCCGGATCCCTGACCGGCGAGATTGCGCGCATCGGCTCCGGCGGTGTCGCCACCTGGGAGTACGTCGCCGCCTCCACCTCGGCCGGCCACTTTATCGCGCCGCCCGCCGAGGTGACCTACCAGGCGGAGGCTGACGCCGATTCCATCCAGGTGGGGCGCCACGCTCCCCCCCTGCGCCCCTTCCTCCTGCGGCCCTGCGACCTGCTTCCCATGTAGAGGCTGACACCACCGCCGTGCCTCGCAATGCCGCTGTCTCGCCAGTCTGCCAAGTCCACCATCTTTGCCTGCGCCATCCTGTCGCCTGCACAGCAGAACATCAACCTGGCGCTCAAGGCGGTGAGTGGCGCCACCCTGCCCGCCCTCTCTAAATCGTCTGCCTCCGTATGCACTAAGGTGTATGTGTGTGTGTGTTTGTTTGGGGGGAGGGGGGTGAATAGCATGCAGGCACACAAGCAAACAATGAACTATACATATTGCCAGCCATGAACCACACCTTGCATCCGCATAAGGTTCGTGTATGTTATACCGCTGTACAGGGAGGAAGCCGTCATATATCGTAGATAAATAAATGGGGTGGCAGCCACGTGATACACAACCGGGGTGGGCCATCCCCTCTCCCCTGCCACCACTCCCACTCCCCTTCCCTTGCAGCCAGGTTGTTCTCTCTGTGTCCCCTTGTGGCAACCTACCTATCAGGGAACTCTCTCTCTCCCTCTCTCTATCGAGATACATCACACAACATGTGCAAATGTATCGCCACCTGATGCGGCTGAACGATGTAACCAATCCTGTTAGTTGAGACCTACGAGGAAGCGAGTTGCAGTGTACGGTACGCACAGAGTAATATACTAATAGAGACACATGAAGCACCGTGTCCCCCGATATTGTCCTGGTCGAGGCTGACTCCAGCGCGGCTCCCCCCCCCCTGGGCCAGGGTTCCTACGTGTCCCTGGGCATGCTCAACACCATGGGCGACTGGAGCAACGCCGCCATCGCCGTGGGCGCGCTGGCCCTGATCCTGGGCGGTAACTGGGCGTACAGCAAGGCGGTGCAGAGCTCCGCGGACCGGCGGAGGCAGAAGGCCCTGGAGGAGCTGGAGGGCAAGAGCGACTAGGCGGAAACCCTCGCCGGCTGTGGCGGGCCTGCCTCCCACCGCGCCTGCCGGCGGCGCTGGCCTGCCGTGTGTAGCCTCGGCATGCCGCCTCTCCCAGGGCGGTGCATTTCGGCGCACCCACTCCTCCCCTTCCCGGGGGTGGCCTCGGCCTTGCAGAGTAATACGATATCCGCTCCTGTTGCCAATATTCCTGGCGCGAAAGGGGCCCGGCGGGGGGGGGGGGGGGGGGGGGGGGCAACAAAGAATCAGGTGATCACGGCGCGATTTCCTCTCTATAGGAATGGCCCAGAACCGCACCAACATCCACGCGAGGGTGGCGGCCACACGCTATGCCGGGTGAGACGAGTCTGGGACAATTGCCTGAGCACCATGCACCGAGTGCGGCAGCCTCAGCATGCCGCCTGTCCATGCGGGGTTGGGGACGCCCTTCGCGCCTAGCGGCTGCCGACGCCGCCATAAGAATAATCTGCTATGTGATGTGAGCTGCAAATGTGGGGTGCATGCAAGCGGATCGGTGGGCTTGCAATGTACACAAGAACCTGTCCTATCTGCCAGAGGTCAGGTGGGAAGGATGTTTTGCTGTAACGAGTGCGAGTGACGTTGCATGCAAGCCCTATTTTTGAGGGTTTCAATCTGGGATCAAAGAGGTGACTTGAAACCTGTGAAGGAACATCCCCTAAAGGTACCTGTTTATCTAGATTACTTTTTGACCTATGATAGGTGGCGCAGGGTTTTGTCTATATTGCGGTTTTGCTAAATGGAAATGCCCCCGTGTACAGTGTGCACACGCGTCATCAGATAGCGGCCTCGGCCAGCCCATTTTCAAAACATTTTCGCCTAGTCTACCTACCTGCCCGACACCCGCCGACGCCATGGCAGGCTCCTTCGAGCAATCTCCGCAACGGACACCCAGGCGGGGCGTACCCACATGGGAGACCCCCCCTCCCCGCACTATGGGGGGTCCTGTTGCCCCTGGAGTCATGGTTTCGTCGCGCGAGCTACGCGCGAAGGCCCGGGCACTGGCGGGGCGCAGCAGCTGCAGCCCTGGCGCCTCGCCCGCCGCCACCGCGCTGCGCCCGTCTCGCCCGCCCTCGCGTGGTCATCCCTCGACAGCCGGCGCAGTGCCTGATCCCTGTCGCGCTTCTCGTTGCCTGCACGGTTTGGATGGCGTGCGTGCGCCCGCGTTGCCGTGGGGCGTGGCCCCGTTGTCGTCCTTTTAAATGCCTCTAAGATTCGAGCCCCGAAGGGCGAATTTTTAATTGCATCAACCAGGCGGCGAACCTGGGACATGCCCGGTCGATATTGCCCTCAGTGGGATTGCCCCCTCAGGGAATGGTTTTTTCGCCCCCGGGACAGGACTGGCAGTGAAACCCTTGCAGCGTCTCTACGACGGCCGTTTGGGCAGCAATCCGGGTACGGGAAGCCCTGGGTAGGCGACGCTCCTTGATAGTCATCAAGCAAATTGCCGAAGCATTCTGCAAGACTAATTGAACGCTAGTGACGGAATTTCCAACAATGTTGGATCACCGTAGTCTAAAACACTGCCATGAAAATACCCGGCACTGACCACGAAAGGTCCGCCCTAACCCTTGGGCGTCGGCCCATTCGAGTAATGCGAGTTGGGGCAAGCCCCAACCCGCGGAGCAAAGCATTTCGGGAGTGCGATACATGTGCAACAAAGAAGGCAATGTGAGGAAGGGCCCGACGCCATAGCTGCAAAAACTTCCCATTCCCATTAAAATCCAGGGCGCAGTGAAGGGAATATATCGTCGACCTGGGACTTCGTCGTCTTGTCCAACAACAGATATAATACTGCTGGTGATATTGCATAAGGATTAATACAATAAGATGTTATTTTATTTATTATTATTCAGACACATATAAATAGCGCTGACGCCCGACGTCGGAATAACTACAGGAGCAGATTTTTCGAGCGTGTATCATCAGTTCCTCTACCTCTTGTTGGGTTGAGCGGAGGAAAAGGAGAGCCGCGTCCGAAATCTCCTGGAATACGTGAGAATCGATACCGGTTGCAATACGGTTTTATCACGGATTTTTAGGCGTCCGTCCTCCGTCCTCCCCCAAACGCGCTTCGCGCATGAACCGTCATACGTTCGGTTTTTGCTCGTTTGATTTCACGATACTGGTACGTGTACGGTTAGGTTCTGAATGGATGCGCGTGTATTCTAGCCGCGGCACGTTATATATTCGTCTAAAACGCCAAAATAACGCGGTACCGCAGCGCGTTTTTACTGCTGAATCAGCATGCGAGACTATTCAGCGACTGTTCCTTTCCTTACCTATACGGTAGTCCAAGTATATCCTGTAAAATGATAATGCTGTAAAAAGGGGTCGCCGCGGTGCGGGGGCAGTCCGCCGACCCGGGGCCCGGCGTCCGTCGACGGACGGGCGACGGTCGAACGACGGCGTCCGGCGTCCGGTGCCGGTACATGCGGCGGGCGTGGCGATTCGCGGCGTGCCCGCCCCGTAGACCTGACGACCGGCCCGACCTGCGCGGCCTCGTGCGGGATGCGGGCCGCCTGTGGGCGGCTTGTACTGTATTGCTCATCTTGTAGTGCTGTTTTTTTTGGGGGGGGTAGTACAACTTTTAGCGGTGGGTTGGGTACCGGCCTTTTTGTAATGCACACCAGTAGTCAGCGGCCCGCTTTTACGCGGCTTGCAGATTTAATCTGTTTTACAAAATAATACGTCTCTTTTGAAAAATAAATTACTGACAAATCTAACGCTAAAAGCATTATTACCCGGAAACAACAGTATTACAAGATCAACACGACAAGCCGGCGAAAAGCGGCCCGCATCCCGCACGGCCGCACCACGCTCAACCCAAGAGGTAGGGGCACCTCCACAGATCCCCGGCGCGAAGCGCCGCTTAGTGCCGACGCACTAGAAGAAAGACACGGCACTTTTGGGACCTCGACTTTTGGGGTCGCTCGGTAACCGATACTAAGAAATATCGTTATATCTTAGTTGTTATATCGTGTAACAATGAGCTAGGAAAAGCGAGGACTTTCTTCTAGCGCGGTTTCTTACTTGTAGCCTCGTCGGCACCCTTGCCCAGGACGAGTAATCCTTGGTGCCCCTGTGCCTGCGTCGCGTCGCTCGCCGGCGTGTGTTGCTTTGACCCGGGTCATTGGCTGCAAGCGTCCTCGCCGCGCTTGATAGCCTACCCCAGGGCGAGGGTTCCTTAAGTTCCTGGCAGCTATGTGACTTCGTGGTTCCCTTGGCTCCTTCTTGGTTCTTGGCTCCCTGTCCTCCTGCTCGACCTTGGTTTCAAGCTTATGTCTCTCTTTTGCTGGCAACCTTTCATAGTTGCTGTTAGTTTTGTTGTAGTGCGCTTTTGTGAAAGCCCTGATGTAATATAATAGTAATCCTTACGAGTGGGCGGCACATGGCCTTTCCGACATTTGCCACGACGTTTAAAAGTCCGCCGTGGGCGTGGGTGTCTAGATCCTCACGGACCCGTCGGTGCTTGTTTCTCTTCCGAAGGGCAGCGACGGCCAGCCGGCCGATGTTGGGCGTTTTGGGGATGTATGGTGGTACCACCATTGCCCCTATCCTCGCCGAGTCAAGCTCGGATCCAACGACTGCATTCCGGAGCGCCACAAAATCCAAAAGTATGTCCGAAACGCCGCCGGCATGCTTCGCTTTGTTCCTTTCGCCGTGTCCCAGTGAGTATTAATCCTTACATGTAGTCGCTATCTTATGCTACTGGTACGCGACATAATAGAACCCTTATAAGGATTCATATAGGGTATTATACATATACCTTGGGTATTTTGCATAATACCTTGGGTATTATACATATACCTAGCAGGGTAAGTTGGCAGCGGACCAGCCTTCTTCCGCCCCAGTGCAGAGTGTTCACCGGTACTACCCTTTTTGTGGTTGAGGACCGCGGCCGTCTCGGGAAGTCCGCTTTGACGGTGGTCTACATTATCGCGGTGTTGTTGGCTGTGCGCGACTTCCTTGGCGGTCCATCCGCCCCGACCTCATGCTTCCTTCGTAATCAGTCCGTTCAGGCACTTCGGAACTTTGTCGCTAGCCAACGTGCTGAGTTCCGCCGTCACCTGTCGCGTACACGGCGGGGGCTGTTACGGCGGGTCTCTGCTTGCGTGCAACATGGTACCATGGGCGGCATTCTCTCTGCCGGTGTGCAGATGGCCAAGTCTGATGCATGGGCTCGTGCCCATTCTGCATCTTCTCTTGCTATATTGCTTCCACCTCGCCGTTGTTGTAGAGGACCTTTCCGATTGTCCTTTTTTGGTGATTTCTTGATGATGACATATTATTACATCAGGGCTTTCACAAAAGCGCACTACAAACAAATCTAACAGCAACTATGAAAGGTTGTCAGCAAAAGAGAGACATAAGCCTGAAACCAAGGTCGAGCAGGAGGCCAGGGAGCCAAGAACCAAGGAGGAGCCAAGGGAACCACGAAGTCGCTTAGCTGCCAGGAACCAAAGGGACCCCCGCCCCGGGGTAGGCTATCAGCCGCGGCGAGGACGCTTGCAGCCAATGACCCGGGTCATAGCAACACATGCCGACGAGCGACGCGACGCCGGCGCAAGAGCACCGTCACGTGCCGCACGCGCGGCCGGTGATTTCTTGATATCGCCTTCTGATGCTAGCTCATGTAATATATATACCTTGTAGTCGTCGTCATCATTGACGGATTTTAACTACATACTACTAATACTACGCGGGCCGCGCTCCTAACAGAAGCGTCGCCCTCTAAGATGTTGTAGCTCGCTGAACCAGCATCACACCACCGGTTCCGGCCAGGGCACTGCGGAGGAGCAACCAACAGCCGCCAGCCGACCGGGGAAGGAAAGTCTTGAGGTACGGGGTTTGGGTACGGGGAGGGTTGCCCGGTGGCGGCGCGGCCTAGTCCGCGCGGCGGTTGACGCCGTACACCGCGAGCGCTTGGGCGGTCATGCGGCGGTGCCGGGTCCAGCATGCGACGCCCTTGCGCCTCTTGCTCGGGATGCACAGAGGGATGTCGCAGTCCGGGCACTTGTAGGACGTCCAACCCACATTGTCGTCGTCCACACGGCACATAGTGCAGCGGGCTTGCTTGGTGGCGTTGTCGTTGCCGGGGCGTTTGCCGAGGTGCATGATGCTGCGAGTCAGCGCGGGTGGCTCGTTGGTGATGTCGGCCAGTACGCGCTCGGTCCTGCGAGTCGGCTCCACCTCCCCTGTCAGCCCATTGTATATCAGGGACTTACACATCAGGTCGTCGAAGTTGACAACGGTTGACTCTTTGAGTGGGTGGTGCTCGGGAGGTGGTGCTTCGCGAGCTTCCAACAGTCGGTGACGTGAATGGCGGCCATGGCGGTATGCAGGCGGAACCAGCAGTCCTGCGTCAGCCACAACTCCTCCAACATCAGGTCGTGCTGGCGGATCTGGTTGTGGTTATCGATGCGCGGGCTCCGAGCAAAGAGCTGCGAGACCATGTCTGGACGAGGTATGGGCCTGGTGGTGATGGTGTTGAGGTCGTCAGCCCAACGTTGAACGTACGGCTCGCCATCGTGCACCCCCAGCCAGCTCCCTCCGCAGCCAGAAAGAATAACACCCTCCTCCTGTTGTACTTGTGCCCGATTGCCATCAGGCCCACACCCTCAACAGTGGAGCGGAGAACCATGCGACTGCCGGCGAGCTTGTCCTTCAGGTGTGACTCCAGGTAGGCCTAGGGGTACAGAGAGTGGGATGTCTTGACACAACCAAGGAAGTGCCGGCCTGTCTTGCCCACAGCGACTGCGGCATGTCACAACCATCCAGCAAAAGAATCAGTTTCACACATTCACAAGCATGCATGCACTGCACTGAATTGATATCTATGTTGTTGTACCTTGACAGATGCAAACCAGCTGTTGCCCAGCACAGTTGCGCCTGCAGGAGCACAGCGCTCAGCCATCCGCAGGGTGCAGGCGGCGGTCACACCCAGCTCAGGTGCGTGCTCCTTCAACCTCATAGCATCCCTGCCCTGCTGGATCTCAAAATGAATCATGACACCAGGCGCACAATCTCACGCCGTCTTGCCCCCGGTGCCCAACAGCTTGGGCTTGCGCTTGATGTTGGGTAGGATATGTTGGGATATGTTGGGTAGACCGCCAGCCTTGGTGGAGCGTGGCTGGTACGCGCTCATGGCCTCGTCGAAGGTGATCCACACCCCCATCACCATGCATCATCATCCTGTTGCGGTTGAAGTCCTCCACCATCTGAGTGAACATCTGCCATGTGTCTGGGCCAGCTCCAGGTGCCGCCTTGCTGAACTTGACCAGGGCACGGATGTGTTGAGTGTCACATGAATCGAGACGCCGGGTGACGGAGCAGGATCGGCGACGAGGTGCGGTGGCACGGGGTTCTGACGGGACTTGGGGTTGGGCACTGGGGCACGACGGACAGCCGGCGCCGCCGCGAGAGGCGCCACGACACCATGGACACTTCCGGGGCGAATAGGAGTTGACGGGCAGGGCATAGCTTGTCTCGGCTCCGTGAAGGGGACCGTCGACAGTGCTCTGGCCTGCGGGGCGTAGGCGAGTCAGTTGTTTTTGTAATATTTGAAAAAATTCAAATTCCGCGAGGGGACAGACGCAATCGCACGGCCGCGCCACCCACACACGTCGACAAAATCACCACAAGCCGACGACATACTGTCCAGGCAAGGTATTAGACGAGTGCATGGTGGTAGAGGAGACACACCTGGGGCAGGGCGCCAGCATCGGTGGGTTGCAGCTACAGCACGTTGGTGGTCTCGCATGACTCTGTGCCGTCATCCCTCCAGATGCGGAACTTGTTGCTGGCGACCGACTCGACGACGTTACCAAACTTCAAGGCCATGTGTTGGCGTACTCTGCCGAGGGCAGCGGGTTCAAATGGCCCTCGACGGGCGGCCACATGGCTGTTGATCTCGATAGGTTTCCTCATGGTGGAGAGGTGGGTGGGTGGTGGGGGCCGCCTTGTGCTGGCCGATAGGCGCACTCCAGCGGGGCCGGGTCAACTTAAGTATACTATTTGGCGCTCGGGGGACCTCCCCTGACGCCCTGGTGGTCATCATGCCAGTTTTGCCCACAGTACTGGGCCCATACTTTTTGTTGTATATATCCATCATTTGTTGTATATATACAACATTTTTGCCCGAGGCACCAGTAATCCTTCCGTGATTATGAGGGTGAAACAGTGGGACCAGATTACTTTCTGACAAAATGTAGCGAGTACAGTAGGTCAGGATTACGTGTGGATGCGATACGAGTACCCGGGTACAGGTTTGGATTACAAAAGCGTAAGCAACAAGAGACTACGGCGTAGTATAAGTAGTATATAAGTAGTAGTATAAGTACCCCGGGTACAGGTAAGGTTTACTGCTGGTACCTTAACGCCTGTGATGAGTTGATGACGCCTTTTCGACGCCCTAAACTAACGTTGTGCGCGCTCAGTGACTATATTTATCTTTTTGGTTACAGGGAGAGAGCGTCAAGAGAATGCACGCAAAGTACTGGGGAAGGAAAAAGCCTACATTCGGAAAAGGGACTACATATATTCGCCGCGTGATGCACCAGAGCCCCGCCGAGACGGCGCCGCCAGGATGGCATGAGCAGAGGATAAGCTCCCTCTCGGCGCCACCGCCCAGCAACCTCGTCGTCCCGCTACAAGTAACTCCATTTCAATTCCCAACACGGCGTACCCCGGCTGAAGTCACCAGCAGCGAAGAACCTCCCTCTAGGACCACAATGATGGCTGTTCTACGAGTAATAGCTGCGGTGCCACTGACGACGACGGGGGCGTGCCGGGCCCGCACTGGGACCGCCCGGCGCTCTCTCTTCGCGCTCCGTACCAGCGTGGAGGCCCGCCCCGCCGGCCCCCGAGCCCTTGCTCGCCAGACTCCGCCACGCTATGTCTCAGCTTCTGCATCCGGTGCGGATGAGGGGGGTTCGGGTTTGGGAGATTGGCTGGCTGAGGACCCGGAAGCGGCCGCTCTGGCGGGCTTGGCGACTGAGCAAGCGGAGGGAGCGGGGGCGAATGGCGCCGCTGTCCCGGCCGCCGCTGTAACCGCTACCGCCACCGCCACCGCACCCCCAACGGAAGGCTTCACCAAGTTGTTCGTGTCCAACATCGGTTGGACCACCGAGCCGGAAGATATTCACGCACACTTCTCTTCCTGCGGGGAGGTGGTGGACGTGGGGCTCCCCATCATGCCCGACGGCCGCTCGAAGGGCTTCGCCTTTGTGGAGTTCGCCGACCCGGCGGCCGCCGCGGTGGCGGTTGCCACGCTGGCAGGTATCGAGCTGGACGGGAGGGAGCTGGTGGTGGAGGCAGCGGGAGCCCCGAAGACAGACCGGCGGTCCAAGGCTCCGGGTGGCACGTGAGCCCCTCCGCCGAGACCACGCCACCCCGCTATCGTTAAGCCGAAAATGCCGGAACCAGCCACAACCTGGCTTGCTTTCTTTCCTAACCCCCCGCCCCGCCCTCTACCCCGATTTTATATATTTCAGGCGCGTATTCGTCCAGCGCCTATCGTACGACACCACCTGGGAGACTTTGAAGGACTTCTTCAAGCAGGCGGGCGACGTGACGTACGCGTCCGTGTCGGAGCGCCCCGATGGCTCGTCCAAGGGCTGCGGGATTGTGCAGTTCCAGACCGCCGAAGAGGCGCAGGT
>VCJN01000102.1:0-83649 GCA_006384855.1 Tetraselmis striata | reverse complement strand
GAGTTTTACCTGTTGGATAAGGTTCAGTTTTATGCTTCAGTGGCCCAAAATATATATGGTTTGGCTTGTCGCCGACGCAACAGATTAAAGTGGTATGGTCATAATAATAATAATATGTTTCAGTGGGGGATAGGGTGGAGTGCGTGGGGGTGGGAGTGACTCACCTGATAGGCCACTTATGTCAATCGGCTCACACAAGGATAACAAGAACGACGCTCCGAGTTCCACAGGAAGCGTAGCGCCCGGGTATCTCCAAGCTCCGAGTAAGAAAGTAGCACCGAGGTAGCGCAGAGGGTGGGAGGAATATGATATACTTCCGCCTGATGAGAGAGCGGAGTTATGATTTGTTCGACTGCGAAGTCGAGAAGATTCGGGTGTATGGTGCTGCCTCTTGGCAGAGTGGTTTCGAATCGGTGTATCCGGGAAAAGCTTGTTATGGTCTACGGCGGGAGTTATTGCCGACGCATGTAGTCGATATACTACGACATGAGCGTATGGTATATCTGTCTAACGTTGCGAGAGAGCGAAAGGCTTGGTAGAAGCACCAGATGTGAGGGAAGATGCACGTGCGTGGTGGCAAGGTAGTGCTATTCCACTGGTGTGGTGGTGGAGTATGATATGATTACATGCCGACAGGCGCCTCGCCTTATATATATAATCCTTATCAGGAGGCGCGGTGCGGCCGACAGGGCGCACCCTGTCATTATACGGGGCGCGGGCGCAGCTCGCTGTTACACGAGCGCGCACTTTGCGCCTAATAATGTTCTATGATGATTATATGAGTAGGGTTAGTGAGGGTATAGGAAATATCCTCACACCCAAGTTGGGGGGGGGGGGGGGGGGGACTGGACAAACATCTTGGTACAATCTTCGCGTACAGTGACACTACCTAAGTGAATACCTGTATAGTGAACCTACCCCTATAGTAAACGCGGGGGGGGGGGGGGGGGGGGGGGGGGGGACCGAACGCTTAACACCGTGTTAGCTACCTCTATAGTGAACACACTGCTACCCCTATAGTAAACAGGGGGGGGTGTCCCGAATGGGGGTTCCCTACCTCTATAGTGAACCTCCAGTACTTTACTCGCTGTAAAGTAGAGCGCCGGCTGCGGTGGCGGCGTGCGCGGCGGCTCTACAGTGTACTGCACTGACACATTGTTATTGGCGGCACATACATTCGCTGCATGCATAATCGGTGCTGCCATCACAGCAACGCAAGCCTCGCCGCCATGGCGGAACCCGCTCAGCGCTGCTGCTATGGCATGCACTGCGTAGTTGCCGCCATATGGGAGAGCCCGGCGGGCCAGAGCTGAAAGAGTGTGGTGTAGCGGGTTGCACCGCACTGTTGCACCACGTGTGCCAGGGGGAGTACGAGGCCAAGTTTCCCGAGAAATACGGTGATGTGCCAATGGCTTCACCGTTGTAGAAAGGGTGCAGCCCACTAATGACAACCCCCATCCCTCTCAGGGCTGAGGTGTTGTTTGATGTAATGCAAGAAACGATTCCCACCTGTCTGAAGGTCAATCGCTCGCCCCGCCACAACGATAACCGTCTGACACTACCCCTATAGTGAAAACCCTACCCCTATAGTGAACACATTCACTGCAGAGGTAGGCTGCCGGAAGGCTACAGTGAATACCTCCATAGTGAACCTACCTCTATAGTGAACGAGGGGGGGGGGGGGGGGGGGGGGGGGGGGAATATTCACTATAGAGGTAGTGTCACTGTACGCGATGGTGTACGGGCTGGCGTGTAACGCAGATGCTGACGTGTTTATCCAAAGTGTTGGTGCAAAGTTCGCGAAGGCCCCCTACACTATTACGCGGTCAGGTAAATGAATTGGCCTTATCAATGATGACAGCCCAGAGCAGATGGTGACCCCGCTCGCGGGTGCGCGGTATTGGTACGAGCGAGATCCCGATGCAAGCAGCTCGACGATATATGATGGCGCGGGAACATATCTTAGCCACCTCCCTTCCGCTGCAGTTCCCTGTTGGATTCCCGGCCATGGCGCAGCAAAGCTTTGAGAGTGGCCACGCCGATGCTGTGCACGATGTGCAGATGGATTTTTATGGAAAGCGGCTAGCCAGCGCCAGCAGCGACCGGATAGTCAAGGTCTTTGACATAGCTGGCAGTGTGCAGCAGCCATCGCAGATCTTGCAGGGCACGACGGGCCCGTCTGGCAAGTTTCTTGGGCACATCCCAAGTTCGGCAGCTTGCTGGCGTCCTGCTCCTTCGATCACCGAGTAATTATCTGGAAAGAGACCCAGGAAGGCGTTTGGGCACAGGTGAGGTGTCCTCATAGGCCTTGCAGCCATAGATGAATGTACCCACCCTCAGGGAGTTCACCAGCAGCGTGTTGCGGTTCTCCGCCCGTTGTGTTATTCTTCTGTTGTGGTGGCGGCGATGAACCGAGTTGTATGAGTAGCTATTTCCGTATGGGGCCTTTTTGCACACAGCCACTGCACTGCGCCGACAGCCAAGGCATACAGCTTGTTATAACTCCTGCCCCACACCTGTCTTTGCTCATTCCGTCTCTGTCATTGTGCCAGGCCTACAAGTCACCGGAGACGCTTCACTCAGCATCAGTCAACAGCATTTGCTGGGCGCCGCAGGAGCTTGGACTCATGCTTGCATGCGGATCTTCAGATGGCACAATTTCAATTCTTAATCACAACGCTGACGGTGCCTGGTCAACGGATAAGGCATGGGAACCCATATCACCCTTCTGTGTGTGTGGCATCTTTGATACAGGCAGCAGCGAGGTGAGCGCACTGTCTCCCTATACATACTAGTAGCAGTAAGGCTTATGCCCCCTGTCATGTTTGGCAGATTGGATCAGACGTTCCTGCGCATGCTGTTGGGGTCACAGCTGTGTCCTTTTCGCCAGCTGTGCCACCGGGGGCGCTTGTCTCGGCACAGGGGCCAGGGGAGCCTGTGAAAAGGCTGGTTTCCTGCGGCTGTGATAACACTGTGAAGGCAAGTCCACCCAACTCTACGTAATAATTTGTGCATCTGCCTGCAACTTGCTGTTTGACTTGCTATTGTCGCGCTATGTGCCGCCTGCCACATCAGATTTGGTCATACAGCAAGCAAGCTGGCTCATGGTCGCAGGAGGGCTCTCCGTTGCAAATGCACACCGACTGGGTAGGGGCATTAATCTGGCTGCACCATCAGCGGTGATGTAACTGTTTGAATCTGGCGCTATTTTCAAGCGTGTACAAGTCTGAACACAACCCAGTCCCATGGATTGACCACTGCCGCTATTGCACACAGGTAAGAGACGTTGCCTGGGCTCCAAACCTCGGACTGCCCATGAACACAATTGCCAGCGCTGGGCAAGATGGAAAGGTAGGCATCATGCCTGTCACAGCCCTCTATCTATATTTTGACTGTTCATTAAAGCCACTATGCCCTCCCGTGTCGCAATACCAGGTTATTGTGTGGGCGGAAAAGCCAGGAGGCTCATGGCAGCCTGTGCTCCTCAAAGACTTTGGGGTGCCAGCATGGCGGGTCAGCTGGTCCACAACAGGGAATATCCTCGCTGTGTCTGATGCGAATAGTTCGGTGACACTTTGGAAAGAGGCAATGGACGGGCAGTGGCAATGCATTAGTTGATGTGAATGCTAGGTAATTATTTGCGTCCAGCAATCACTTGGCATGTAAACATCAGCTTTTTGTGGTTCCTTCTCCTCTTTCCACTAAGTTCCCCAATGTTACCACTTCAGATAGCAAACAGGGGTGATACACTGAGAAGCGCTGTGGGACACAAACACCACCAGGGTTGCTGTACAGAACTCTCATGGTGCACGCATTGAGTGCGCACACCACCGTATGTGGCGGGCACACTGCCAAACCAGTGATAAGAGCTGTACGCTACTGAGTTGAATTGAGCACATGTCCTCCATTGTATTAGAGGGCTGCGTCTCGTCATTCACTCAGGGTTTGTCATCACGGGACATTCCACACAAACTTGTGATATAAGTGCAGAGGCTATCTGCAATGTCTTAGAATCAGGCCGGCTTCCCGAAATATGCACATAAAGTCAACATTATGCGCCAGCAATGCTCGCAGTACAGGGTGGCGCCCTTCCAGGTGATAATGATTTCACACCGCAATAGTGTCCCCCCCCCCCCCCCCCCCCCCCCAGACACCACAGCAAGCAGCAGGGGAATTCTACTCGGGGTTCATGTGAGAGGAATGTTTTATTGAATTGTGCCACCATCAGAGGATACAGGGGGCATCACCTCATGCATCAATGTTTTGTAACCAGTATAATCTGCTGCGCTGGCCTCGTACACACAGTCTTGGCCATACATACCAAAGAAGCTCGAACGGTCACCCTGCACACTCTCAATCTGACACACCTCCTGTTCTGTGGCGCCACCCGCTGGGCCGGTTACATCTTGTAGCAACCGTAACTCGAACGTTTTGTTTCCACTTCCAGTGTCGTTTAAGAGAGTCCACGTCAACATCTTATTGTCGATGGTATTGATATTCTTGCTGCTGTCCTGAATGAAATCAAAATGCGGTGGCAAACAAGCATCAGTGACAGCCTGGCAAGTTACACAGAAATGCCCCCCCCCTCCCCTGATACTTACACCCCTCCATGAAGCTGGATGTATAGCGACCTACCTCGTCCTCAGTCAGCCACAGCTGATGCCCCATGGGAGACACGACGCCAAATAATTCACCGCTCCGGAATCCAGCGCGTGAATCATATTTGTTGATAGATATCCTCCCTCGCCAGATGCCTACCTGCAGCACAATGCATACGCATTCAGGACCCTTCTAGGACAGACAAAGAGAGTGTAAAGCGCCGCCTTAGTGATGTCAGGTATAGTGCAACGGCGGCACCGAATGGCGAGCTACCGCGGATACTCACTCGGCAAACACACTCCGCGCTATACCTGGCGGGTTGCAGGCGGATATACTGACATACTATTTGCTCACCAAGTCAGGTGGCGACCCAGGATCGTTCACTGATGGATCATAGCTGAGTGCTGCAGACGAAGTCCAACCTGAAGGCATATGTATGGACCCAGACGCAGCGCGAAGCGACAGGGCGGGTGATATCAACAACAAAACAATACTAGCCACGCAATGGAGACGTGCGCAGCAGGCAGCGGTCGAGTGCCTGCTGTAGGACACACATGTGCCCACACACATCCCGATCAGAAATATTGACCATGTCCTTGGACAGTGTCCCGAGTGTGACACTGACTGCCCTGCTTGAAGGCTTTCTGCCGAGGCACGGCAATGCGGCTGCTGGATCAGAGCGAGTGCCAGGTGCCTGCTGTAGTTAATATGTGTGTGGCAGTAGTTTCTGGTAGTACCGTCGTACGGGTGCCGACGCACCATCAGACATGATTATCCTTTGTCCGCTCGGTTGAGCGGTCGTCTCGTACGCGAGAGGTACAGGGTTCGACTCCTGGCCGATGTATTGTCGGAAATATCGTCCCGGCGTGTCCCGCCGCCGGGTTCTGAGCGTTTCAAAGTTGAGTCTGGTTTTGCCAAAAAGGTTGCGCAGGCTAATTTACACCGTCAAGAGCCGAAATTGGCAGGATGGTTTAGCGAAAGCGTGGAGGGAAAACGGAGTCAGGGGGGGCGCTGCGTGGGACGCAGCGAAAACTGGAAGATGGCAGGCTCAGCTGTTCTAGCTGCTTTTATATCTACTCGTGCTGCACCAAAAAAGGGCGCAACAACAGATGCCTAGTTCCCGTACCACTGAGCAGCACTTGTAGCTGAAAAGCGGTTAGGTCAAGGGAGAAAACCCCATAAACTAGTTTAAAACATTTCAAAGTCGAGTCTGGTTTTGCCAGTCTTGAGCGAACGGAGAGAGCGGTGGATTGACGGAGAAGAGGTAACGCCAAGTCATGAAGGAGGCACTGGGAAGGCCACCGCTGCGGAGTCCTGTTGGACTTGGAAGTGGCGGAGGGGGGCGATGTGTCCAAAGAAGAACCATGCGCCAGGTGAAGGAAGAACGTTGGGGTCGATGTAGTCCAGAACGACGTCAGAGTTAGTGGCCCAACCGCCTTGGTAGCGAATGTGGGACAATGGCACTCCGATGGCGTTAGCTGCAGAAGCTGCGCCCTTGCGAAGACTGTGTGAAGTCCAGGAAGTGCCAGCAGGGGGGGCAGCGTTGACTAGACTGATGGCTGCCGACAGCCAGTCTGACATTGTAGCCGCAGTCCAAGGTTTTGACTGCTCGGCCGCAGTGACAGCCCAGAAGTTTGATGTAGCCAAGTCAACAATAACCAGGGGGACAGATTGGACGTTGTCGATGAAGTGGTGCAGGAGACGTGCCACTCGAGGGTGCTCGGACACCGGAAGGAGAAGTACGCGCAGGTCGTCGGGTCCCCGTCGGCCAGCGCGACCCTTCTCGCGGTACACTTGCAGGGTGATGTTGTAGTCGTCGACATGCACGTCTCGCAGTCGACAGGACACCCCAGTAAGGCCCCTGGCAAAGAACATAAAGTTGACAACCGAGGCCAGGAGGGCCCGGAAGTTGTGGTGGTACTCTGGGTAGGGAGCAGACACAATCAGCTCGGCCTTTGTGACGAAGCGGTAAGCTACGTCCGCAGGCAGAGGGACACGCAAAGGGGCAGCGTCCAGTCGGCGCTGACGCAGCATCAGCCCACGCCTTGCTGAAGTTAAGTGCAGGCTGTCCTTGGCGATTGGGTCGAGGTTGTGCAGCTCGAAGAACGTGACTGTTGATCGCAGACAGGTAAGGTTGCAGTGACTTAGCGGCGATGTGCCCCCGCTCGCCGATCCAGGCAACGTACCGAACGACAGTCGCAGTAGTCGCCTCCAGCGGGCTGATGTTCTCGGAGTCGTGACAGAACTCCGCGAACTGAGACAGCCGGCCGGCATAGCTCTTGAGCGTCTGAGCGCTGAGGGAGCTGGAGAGTAGGTCGAGCGTCCGCTGGCCCAGCTCGTCTGAGCCGAACGCGTCCTGCAGCCGAGCTCGCAATGAAGCAGCCCAGGGAGCGACAGCTTCGGGCTCGTCAATTACGTAACTGCGTCGTTTTACGGACAGAGTTCCACCGGTACGACTACTGTTCGCAAAGTACTCGGCAGCAACAGTTATGTTCCCGGCGGTTGGCCGGTAGCTGCTGGACGGGTTTGCAGTAGCATTGGTACGGGTTTGCGGGGCTAGGTTCAGGTAAGAGGGCCGCCGTGCGCGCCCTTCGCGCTCGTAGCGCCTGTCTCGCGCGTAACGTACCCGCGCGAAACTTGGTCGTTGCGAACCAGTGGTAACACGTAGTGTAACAACCGACGGACGCAGTGGTGGAATGGTACGGGAGGCGGTTAGTTGAGCCGCCATGTGCAGGTGTGCGGATGGTTGAGCCGCACTCGGCTGTAGCTGTGAGAAGCGCCGCACCGAGGAAGGTCTAAAGGAAGTCTGTAAGGTGGGGGGGTCAGGCCCTAACACGGGGCGCTCATCTCGCCGTTGAGCTGCAAGGGTGCGTCTTGCGGCGGTCACCGAAAGGTGGCCTCGCAAAGCTCCAGCAGCTCCGACGAAAGGCGCCCCACACCGTCAATCGTGCTCACCTTCGCGGCCACGCCCACGTCCACCACCACGTCCTCGCCCACGCCCGCGACCGGCAGCTGCATCCACCACTCGACCAGTAGCGGTTGCTTTCGCGTTGCTGGCAACGGTCGCCTCGAAGACACGGCGCTCGTAGTCCCGCATGAGGTCCCCAAAGATCGCGGAACCCAGATGCTCCGAAGCAGGCTGAAAATGCTGGGCTCGCAGCACATCCAGAACACCTTGGTCACCGTGGACACGCTTGATCTCATTTAGCCTCCGCAGGAAGGCCAAACGAAACCGAAACGCCTTGTCGATGGCCTCGGCGTGGTTCCGAGCTCTCGCGAGGTAGGGGGTGAAGTCCTGGTTGGTGGCAGGGACGTAGGGCAGTAGCTCGTCGAGAGCCACGAAAAGCGCGGCCATGTGGGCCCCGAAACACGACATCCACAAATACTCCTCTTGGGCCGGCAGACGCCGGTCATCCTGCTTGAGGTACTCGTTCGTTAGGTCGGTGCTCAAGGGAAAGAGTCCAGGCACTCGGCTGACCGGTCGAACGGCCTCATAACCAGACTCTGCTCTCTGCAGTAATTCTGGCACCGCGAGGTAGTCATCCTCGGCACTCACGGATTTTGCTCCGACACGGCCGCTCTGGGCTAGCTCTAGCAAGTCGGGGCGCTCTGCGGCTCCCCCGTTGCCTGTCGGCTGTCCCACGATGCGCTGCCCGGAGCGAGAGCCATGTGCCCCCTCTCCATCAACAACACGCTCACGAGCCGTCAATTGAGCTACAGCCGTAGCCAATGCACGCACATCTGCTTGCAACGACTTGAGCGTCGGCTCGACGACGGGTTCTTCTCCATCTGACATAGTAACGCACGGACGTACGGACGAGAATATCACACTCGGATGGCGAGCCGGGTGTGGTCTTGAACAACCTGGGGTGACCTTGCTCGCAACTGGTTACGAGACAGTTTTTACATCGCTGCGTGGAACGCAGCGAAAACAGGAAGATGGTAGGCTCAGCTGTTCTAGCTGCTTTTATATCTACTCGTGCTGCACCCAAAAAGGGCGCAACAACAGATGCCTAGTTCCCGTACCACTGAGCAGCACTTGTAGCTGAAAAGCGGTTAGGTCAAGGGAGGAAACCCCATAAACTAGTTTAAAACGTTTTCAATTGCCGTGGATGTAGCTGTACGCAGCTTGCGAAGTACTGGACGAGACCGGCATTTGAAAATGCCGGTTTTCCGTGCCGTAGCCCGCCGCATATAATGCGGCGGCTTTCAGTATGATTGCTCATTCTCTCGTCGTGCTTACCGGCGCTCTAATTTACGTATGTTCTACTGATCTGCCACGAATCTGAGCACCATGTCTCTCTTCCTCCGCTTGCTGCTACTTGCAGCCTTCGCTCGTCTTACTTGTAACCCCATGCATCTATGCTGGGAACAATGATCACGAGGCTGGCCCTTCGGAGGGTCCGTCCCCGTTCGATATAGGCGCGTTATTCAAATAGAGGACGCTATCAAGGAGGCTTCTCGCGACATCAAATCTGCTGAGGAGTTGGTTCTCTCTATACTGAAGGAGAGAGATCTCGTGAGCACTACCGCTTGCTCATCGACAACTACACAGCCCGAAGGACTGCTCTGGAGGCGCAGCTCGATGCTTTTATTCTCAAGGGCGAGGTGGCCAACCGAATAGCCAACCGAATGGCCAAAGGCAAGGCGAAGGCTTCGTATGCTCCTTCTTCACGTCGCTTGAAACGCGCTCGGCGTAGGACGCAGGACAACGGCTCTGACTCCGACGACGACGACTTCGGCACCGACTCTAAGCTGCTTCCTCGGGAGCTTCCTTAGCCTCCTAGAGGTTTCAAGGAGAAGCCCACTGGTAAAACTCACGTTATCCGTACCTAGTAGTTTCAGTTTATGGCGCTTGTTTTTTATATTACTTGGCAGCTATATGATACTATGATCCAAGCATACCCCGATATCAAGAAGGAGGTTCCCGCCAAGCGCCCCGTCCCAGTAGAGGAGATGAAGTCGTCCACTTCAGAGTGGACTGTACCTCGCTTTCTTAGGAATCTGCTTCGTACCACATACGAAGAAGCCACGATTCTATGCCTTCGGCACAAGTTTTCCTCCGATACTGCCGACATGTATCCTGGAGATGATATCTGCGGCCCAGATATGACTCTGTCCCCCAAAGAAAGAGCTCGTGAAGCTATGAAGCTGCCGAAGCCCTCGTATAGTAAGGCAGATCGGGCTTTCACCAACACTGGAGGAGGTGGTCGTGGCGGTTGTGGTGGCCGTCGTTACGGCGGCAAGCGTAGTGGCCGTGGTGGCGGGGGCGGTAATCGTTTTGGAGGTCGTGGTTATTACAATGGTTTCGATCCCCTTGCTATGGCTTCAGTTATGGCCGGCAACTTGCTTGTTGGCGCAACAAAATAACCATTCCGGCGTTTTACCTTCTAGTGGTCGTGTTATCGATCCTTGCCATGGTTGTGGCGCGTATAGCCACTTGAAGCATCACTGCCCGAATGCCAAGAAGGGCTGATCTGATGTACATCTCCGGATGTGTGCACGGCTTCCTACAGCTTGTACTTGAATCTTCTCTGTGATAATGCACCAGTGCCTTGATCCTCTGGGATTTGATACCGTCCATGCAGCTCTCTTTGTATTTCATCTTTTGGTTCCAGCTCCGGCTGATAGCTTCGTGAAGCTTGTGGAATATACCTTTGCTGTCCGTTCAGCATTTGGTTTGTAAGTAATGCCTCTAAGGCTGGCTGACTCTGATTCAACTTTCATTTTGCCTTTTCTTCGCTACTGTCTCCCTATGTCCTTCCGCTATGATGCCTATTTGATTTGCACTTATTTTCATTTGTATCGATGATATGAGTCGTTTTTTCAGCTTTCCTGTGCTTGAGCATATTTTTATATGTCTCTTGGAGCTGTGTATGCTCATTTCTTTGTCAGATTTCCTTTTGATATCTTTTAGTCTTTGAATTTCGAATTCGATTTTGAATTTTGTATTCTTCTCTCACCCTAAATTGCAGTAGAATATCAGCAGTTACATTCATTCTGTCTGTTGTTTGCTGCTATGTTATAAGTACCTCTTATGGTCCTCATATTAATCATCCTGATGATGAGTTTCACTGGGCTCTCAAAGAGCCTCTAGACAGATTTGATATGGAGCAGGGCACACCCATGTTCAGAGTTGGTACTCTGAAGAGGTCAATCCCGTTCTGGCGTTCTATATGCCGCCCTCGCTCATGGGTCCTGCGATGGATCGAAGATGGCTTTTCTCTTCGTTCGAAGACCGCCCCCCCCTTGCACCAGCTGATTCCCCAGTCACTGTGAGAATGAGATGTGACAAACGGGTGACGAAGCACTACTACTAGCGACTATTATTTATCCGTGAAGGCTGCTGCTGGTGGCGGCACGTCCATCCAGCTACGTGCGAGTACATCCGGCGTTATTGCCGGCGGGCGATAAATCCTTTTGGTAATCATTGTGGTAGTCGTACTAGCGCGGTGACGTGTTACATGGCACTGGCGTATAAGGTACGAGGTTGTCCGTGTAGTACCGGGTAGTACGCGATATATTTATTAAGCCGGTACCGGGTATCTAGTACGAACCCGGGCGCGATGACGAGTCGTCCGGTGGATAACTACGACTATTAGTACATGGGAGCGCAAATCGCAGCCGTACGTATTTGGTAACAGTTGGGAATTTTATGTACATTATAGCTAGTACCGTTGAACGGGCATGCCAGCCGTCCGATCAAAGGTCATCACGGCGTTCCGGTACCGGGATATTTCGGGCGCGCTATTTTTGTACGAGTAATCGTTATGCAAGCCGCGTGCCGACGCGCCCTGCACATCACTCACTCGCTCAGCCACCAAGGTCACGTCAGCACGCGCTTGCCACTCGTGACCGCAGCCATTGCACATCCCGACCCCCACAGCCTTGGACCTAAAGTCTTGGCAGGCTGTACGCGCGGCAGCCGGGCAGTTAGTGGGCACAGTTGTCAACATTGACAGCGCGTCCGCCACGGCGAGGTACGGATGCGCCCCATTCCGCCGCATTTGCTCGCCCCTGTCCCACCCACCTAGAGCCGAATCGGAGAGATGTCGGCAGCCTGCCCGCCCGACACACGCCCAAGAGAGCTAGTGAGGGGGCTACCTGAGGTCGTGACCGGGGCGGATTTTTGAGTTCCACCCTCAACCCTTGGCGTTGTGTCCATTAAAACAAGTGGGTATAGGCTGAAATCCGCGTTGCGCCGACGCAGCAGCGCAACGGTATGGCACGGCGCGAGAACTGCGGTCGCTGCATTTTGGCCATCGCGGCCAACCAGCCCGCCGCCACCGACGTATGCCGGAATTGCGCCCGCTCTACCGCCCTGGGAGCCCTAGCACTCGTGGAGGAGGGGGTGCTGGTCGCGGCGGTCACTGAGGCGCTCTACGAACGCTGCAACAGCCAACACACGCAGGGCGGCCGCAAGTTTGCGACGGCCAGCTTCAAGAACATTCCCGCCGACCTATTAGTTGCGTTCTGCCAGTCTCGACCAGAATTGTGGCACTTGGTCAAGGACACGACCGACCGCAAAGGGAAGCGCGTGGTGAGATACATCACGTATACGTCAGAGGGCGTCGCGTCGGTCCTCTTCTTGCACGAGAAGCATGGCGATCCGCTAAAGCCGAGGCAGCATCGAAGTGCCATGCAAGCAGCTCGGCATAAGGCGCGCCGCGAGCAGCACGCTAGGCGGGGCGCCCATGGCGGAGTGCGAATGACGGACCGCGGCGACATGGTCTCTGTCTTGTATCCGCTTGCCCTGGAGGTGACGGAGACGCCATATCCCTACTCCGGCAGCACGCTACTTGAGCGGGCGGGGACCGTGCTGTTCCACACCGGTGTCGTGGCTGCGAAGAAGGGCGCGCAGACTTGCAGCTCCCGACCGGCTACCCCACCAGCACCAGAAACCCAAAGGCATGGCCCCACTTGCCCCCTTATGCTGACCCCGAAGCATATGCCATGCGCGAGCTGCAAGTTATAGTGAGGTCGCACTTTATGCATCTGGTCGGCGCAACCGATGATAGCGACGCGCTGCAGACTATTCTTGATTGGGATTGCAGCGCGCCCATTCCACCACCACCCCCTAGGCAGATAGGGGGTCGGTATTTCGGTGGGAAGGCCCTCCAGGGGAAAGTGAGGCGGATAGACTAGAGCGCCGTGCCCTCTGGGCAGTGCGCCCTCAGGAGCAGCGCGAGCTGCGAGCGCGAGCTGCGCGCTTGCGCGCTGAGCAGCGGCAGCAACGCATGGAGCTTGAGAGTGCTAGGTCAGACAGCGACACAGAGGAGCGGGACATGCCGTCGCCGTGCAGCGCAGAGAGCTTCACTAGTATAGACAGCTGGGATGCGGCACACTTCCCAGCCGTGCGGCAGCATTACAGGCAGAAGATGGCGCGGCGAGCGGCGGAGGCAGCACGGTTGGTAGAGCAGGAAGCGGCGGAGCCGGAGGCAGCGGCGGGTACTGCTGGTCCAAGTACCCGCCCTCGCCGTTACAACGTGGTGTATGGCAGATCTCAAAAGGGGAAGGCTGCTCACTAGATAGCTGTAACTATATATATTTACTTCTGCTTCTTGTGCTTGTCGGCCCGCTCTGCCATCACGCTCTTGCGCTTGGATGCATTTGCAGCCATCTCCTTCTTCACCTTGTCCGCCTTCTCCTTTGGCATGTGGGGTTGGGAACGCTTAGGGGGGCCATGCATGTCTCGGTGATGGGCCATTAGCGTGCTGCGCTTTAGCACTTGGCCTGTCCTGGATAGCGTCATCTTGCCACTCCTCAACATGCGCTGCGGCTGATGGTTGCTCCCTTGACGGAAGCCATGCTTGATCTCCCGATTGCTGTGCTCCATGCATTGTGCGCTGTAGTGGTCGATACAGCCGTGCCGCTCCATCCACATCGGAAAGTGCCATGCCACGTGGTGCATGTACGGCGTGATGTCCTCTGTTGTGGCATTGTCTAGGAAGGCGGCAAAGAAGAGCTCCACGGCGTCCCGCAGTGCCCGTGCTGCCCGCCTGCGGGCCTCTAGGTCATCACCTGGGTCCACCTTCCATGCTGTTGTCATGGCAATGTAGCAGTCCCACACCTTCTTCAAATTGGGCCTGATGGGATCGGAGCGGGAGATGATGGCGTCGAGCACCACCTCATGGCCATCCACCATCTTCTTCACCTCCGGACCACTCAACGCAGGTAGGTCGGCCTTGGTGATTGCCTTACCCTTTCCAGTCTTCACCTTCACCTCCCGCCCCGGAAGTCCGATAAGCTGCATGGCATCCATTATAGCTTCCGCTTCCTCCTTGGTCTTGCACCGCTTGTGGACAGTATGCCACACCACATGCGGGCAGATTTGGATGCCCGCGTGCATGGTGTCACCGATCATGTCCTCCGGCTCTATCATCATGAAGCCAGGTGGGCACATGTGGCGCTGGCCGAAGTGGGCATGCTGATAATTCTGCCTCGCCGCCGGAGTGTCGGCGGGGGGTAAGTCACCATGGAAGTGCACAGTCTCACCGCATCCTGGGCACGGGTAGGGCTCCGTCAGTCCGTACTCCTGTCCCATTGCATGCGCTAGCATGGCTGCATACTGCGCGCTCTTAATCATCGGCATGCTCATGCCCTTCCGCTCGTAGTCACTCTGCGTGAGGTGCATGTAGTGCTTAGGCATGTCACACACGAAGCAGAAAATGTAGAAGCTGCTCCAGCATGCCCGTAGATCCCCGATTGCCACGCCATGTCGCCTCCCAGCACCATCTTGAAGGTGTAGATCTCGTCATGCAGCTTCATCCCTGAACCGTCGCAGAGCTCCATGAGTTGATCCTTGATAGCCTCCATATGTGTGATGAACTGCTCGTACTTGTCTTGCCCCTCGTACAGCATGATCTTCACAGCATTGTGAATGCTGTCCACACCCCATCCTTCCATCACATAACCTTCTTCGTCCACCCTTCTCAACAATGGCTTCAAGATGGCAAGCACAGCCCCTTGATGGCCGAGCTTGAAGGCTGTACTGCCATCAGCTGTAGGCACAAACAATTTCATCAGTGATGGCATGTCATATTATGAAAACAATTCACATCATTCGTAACACTGACGATGGCAGCTCACCGCAAAACTGGATCACGATCTCTCTGCTCTCGGGCAACTGATCTTTCAGGAACTGGGCCAGCCGAGTGCGCAACGCCTGCATCACGTCGATGATGGCTCGCTTGCCGTCCTCGGAAATTTCAAGCCCGGCTAGCTTTGCCACTCGGTCCTCCCAGTCCCACACCTCGTTCTTGCTTGGCAACAGACACATTGGTGTGCCATAGGGCAGCAGCAACACCTCATGCTCGCCCTTATCCTCGACCCAACGCTTAGACAAGGCATGGATGAGGTATTGGTAGCGGCGCCACGTGAGCTTGGAGGTTACACGGATGTACGACGCGCGCGCCACTGTCCAGTGCTCGCGGATCGCGGCGACGACATGTGCTATACAACCCGCGTTGCTGGCAAACGGCATCAAGAATTTCGGGACACTCATTACAGAAACAGTCGACGAGTTGCACGACTGTGTCCCCTTTCACGCCCCCCTCGTAGCGCGCCTCAAGATAGTCGGTTAGCCTCTTGACCTCGCGGCGTTTGAAGCCGCGATACGCCTCGGCCTCGCTCACTGGTGGGGCTGAGATCCGCTTCAAGTCTTGGCGCAAGGTTCCGAAAGCCCGGCGCAACTTCCGCTCCCTGATGGCTTTCATAACACACGACCGAGCCCTGGCCGAACCCGATTGGCTTGCCTCGAGCTTTGCTTAAGCCCGCCGCGTGGCGGCTTTCGCCGAGTCGCGCTGCGTGATGACCTTAGCGAGCTTCGCTGTATATTTGGCCTCCGCTGCGATCGCCTCGGCACGGAGTTGCTTCACCACCGTTTCCTTGGCTCGCGACCGCGAGCGCTCCGCCTCAAGTTGTCCTTGTAAGTCAGCTACTTTCTTTGCCAACGTCCCCGAGCGCTTTGTAAGCTGCTGAACTTGTGCTCGGAGTGAGGGCACGTCTGCGCCTGCTCGGCGCGGACGAGCAGCAGTAGCTGCCGCTTGCGCTGCGGCATCTCCCGCGGCTTGCTGCTCGGCCCGAGCCTGCCGCTCCACCACCCGCCTGCGAGCTGTGAAACAGCCGCCCCTTGACCGCGCTGACCAAGACTCTGATCCATGGCTTCCAGCCGCGGGCTGCGGTGGTTCAGGTGGGTCAACGTCGGGCATGGTGCTGCTGGCAACGATAATGATAATGTGGCATGCCGCCGCGCATGCTCGTGCGTGAGCCATCAGCCACCCAACAGCAGCACCACTGCACGTGTAGGATCCCGTGCGAGTACTGCTCATACGCCCACCACCCGCCCGGCTCCACCGCCCAAGCGCACCCGTACATGTCATGTACGAGGCCTTGGGGGTTTTGGGTAAAACCCTGGGCCCATAGGCTGATGCACACCAGGGAAAGCTGGTGGCGCGTTACAAAGCGTACACAAAAAAACCCGATTTTCGTGTAACAGGAACGTGTATCAGGTGGGCGGTTTGGCTGCCATGTTTTGCCAAAGAGTGCTCACGTTACATAAATATTCGCGAGGGGGGGGAGGGGAGGGGGGGGGGGGGGGCAGGTAGCGGTTTGCCGAAGAATGATTGAATTACAATAATCGCGACAGCTGCCATCGGGGAATGTGGCCGGGGGGGCGGGGTGAGGAGGGGGGGGGGGGGGGGGGGGGTAAACGCGGTGGGGGGCTACTGCTTGTTCTTGCGTGCCCGGGGGACCCGCCGCTTCGACGACCTCGCTGCCTCCGCCTCCGCCTCCGCCTCCGCCTCCGCCTCCGACTCCGACTCCGCCTCCGACTCCGCGACCGTCAGTTTCTCACCTCGGCGCTCCTTCACTGGCCTCTTCCGCTTTTTGTCGGCGTCCGACTGCTTCTTGTCGGCGGCGTTCATCCAGCACAGCTCCTTCTCAGTTAGGAGTGGGCGGGGCAGCGGCGCGTCCGGAGGGAGAACGGCGGCCGTCAGTGTCTTCACCACCCCGGGAGGCTGTGCCGTCGACGACGCCGCCATGAGCTTCCTTGCCTTGGCGTCGGGACGCCCCCTGTGCCCAGACGCCCACAGCAAGCCACAATCGTTTCGCCTCCAAGCGGCTGAGGCTGCGGCCTCCTCGGCCACAACGAGTTGCGCCGCTGGCATTGCGGAAGCTTTGGCGTTAAGGTGGGCCTTACGGCGCTCCCGGACGAACCTGCGCGCGGCACAAGTTAGCCACGAGTGTGGGTGCGTGCTTATGTGGAGGGTGGAGTGCCTTGTTGCGTGCCCACCTTGTCACGCGTTTCCTCATGTCTTTCTCGTCCTCCTCGATGCCGGCGGCGCGGACACGCGAGACAACAAGGCCCGCCGCGCACTCAGGGTCAACAACCTCGCCCAACGCACCTTGCACCGGCAAGTACACGTCGTCATCATCTCGTGGTCATACGGCCTGGATCTCTGCACGCATGATAGTGATGGTGTCGGTGCTGGCGCGCGACCTTGTTGAGGAGGACGAGGCAGCCCCAGCAGCGCTGGAGGGGTCCGTGATGCCGGTGCGATCTGCGGGCGTGACATAGAAGGCCAGCACCCCCTCTAGCAGCGTGTACTGCGCGGCCTCGAGTTGTTGTCGCAGCGCCCCCCCGCCGGATTGGTTCCTGAGCCGGGCTGCAAACTCCTGCAGAGATGCGCCCCATGAACCCTTCCTGGCGTCGTCTTCTGAGGGGTAGACCCGCAAATCGGCTGGTTGCGACTTTGCCGCGCGGGCAACCATGCTCTCCACGGACTGCGCCGCGAACACCAGGCATACGGGCACCTCTGCACGGGTTTTCTTTGTGATGACGATGGCTTTTGCCCGGGAGACGAGGTCTGCCATGGCGCTGTGAGCGGTGAAGGGGGGGGGGGGGCGAGTGGAGAAACTTACAATAAGTCGACAACCGCCTGCGCTTCCGGAGCAATCAACGACACAGCGGAGGCGAAGAGCAGCGCGCCACTACTATTTATAGGCACGTATTGTGAAGGGCTAATCGGTGCGGCATTGTGTCGGCGTAATATCGCAATGTTTATTGCTGAAGTAGCATGGCGTAATGAACACGTGGTCTCGCTGAGTTAATCCGGGATAATATATGCGACATGGCGCGCGTATATGTGCGCGACGAATGTGCGCGGATGTGCAGCAGCGTAGTGCGGCGGTGTGCACGAGGATGTGCACCAATGTGCACGAAGATGTGCACGACATGTAGGGGCGGCGCGGGTGAGTGTGCGCCGCAAATCCCCGTGCGTGGCACCCAGCAGCCCCACCCCCCCCCCCCCCCATTAGACCTGCCGCCATGTCAAACAATGTTGAATCCCCCGAGCTCCTCGCTGAGGAAGATACGACGACGAGGTTGCAAGCCTACCTCGAGCGGTGGCTACAGGATGGTGGTACCTATGACCCCGTACTACACCTGGAGCTGTGCAGGCTTCTCGGACACGGCGCCGCGCGGGACTTGCTGAGAAAGTTCCCTAATGCGGTCCCGGCTATGAACGCTCCCGGGCTGCTAGAGGTGGGTTTGTTGTCGCACATCGCACAAGACCTGGTTGGTTTCAGCGAAGGACGCGGCGGAGCGGAAGGGAGTACAAACGTCGTGGTTCTGAGCATGGTGTCCGGGAACGAGGCCTATCTGCGCAGCAAGCTGTTGGGCGAGGGGGATAGCATTGGGCATTGGGAGATGGACGTGCGAGCACAACAGGCAGCCTTTCGGCGGGCCCATTGCTATCAGGACCCTCCCCCGGCGGCCCAGCCCTTATAGGACGTGCGCACTTACGTGATTCCGGTCTGTTTCTCCATTCACCTGACTGCCTTGGTGGTGGACGCTGCGGAAACCGAGCCCCTAGTCTTCGACTCGATGGGTCACGAACCCAAGGAGCAGCACACGCTGATCATGTCCATGTTCCGTGAGTTCGTGACCCGGATGATGAAGTCGCCTGATCCGGGGGTGCCTGCCGGCTTGTGCTGGGAGAACGTGACACACCTCCTAAGAGTAGCGGAGGCGAAAGCTCGCACAATCCCCATGGCAGTGGACCAGCGACAACAAGACCTTTGGACCTGCGGGTGGCGGGTGCTGTTCTTCATATACTGCTTGTTGAAGTTGGAGCCCAAGGAAGTGCGTCGCTCTGAATTGTTGAGCGTGGGGACGTGCAGGGAATTCAGCACGAAAGCCCTGGAAAGCTTTCGCAACAACGTTGTGCAGCAACGGAGTGCCCAGGACGGCGTCATCGAGGCTCCTACTGACACGGACATCGTCCCCATTGACTTGTGTGCGCGGGTGGGCAAGCCCAAGGATGGCCTGCGACCGTTCACGCCCTGGGCTGCAAGGCGCATTGCCCAGGTCCGCACCCCCCCCCCCCTCTTGGCATGCAGCACTTGGCAAGTAGCATGCAACGCTGACACAGAGTGGGGGCTGAGTACGTGCGTGGGCCATGCAACCCGCAGGTGCGAGGCTGGAAGGCTGTCACAAGCAGGGCGACTGTGGCGCTAGTGGAAACATTCCCGAAACAGGAACCGTCAGGCCTCGTCCAGCAGGAGGCGGCCGCGGGGAAAGCACCGGAGCCGGCGCCGAGGCGGGTAGATGATGAGGTTCGCCTGAAGGGATGCACAGGCATCCTCCATGCTCCAGATGGTGTGTTCTTTGCAGCGGCCGCGTTCTGTCTCGACAACGGCAAGCGGCGTACCTCAAAGTGCAAACGGTGCGTGGCGGTTGAAGTTGGTCGGCGCAAGTCTGCCAAGAGGCTGAAAGGAGCGGGAGGTTCTTCGAGCGTGCCACCCGCCGTGCATGAAGGCGGCACCCCGGCTGACGTCTCCCAGACAGTGGAGCTGATATCTCCCAGCCAAGCCATGCGGGCGCGTTGCATCGGCAACAAGCAGTTGCAATCGGGCCAGCCCACGCCGTTTAAGTTGGACCTGAGTTACGCCCAGAAGACCTTGCTGGAGATGGCGATGGAGTGTCTGGTCGACATGTCAAGCAAGCAATGGAGCGAAATGGGCTTTGGCATTCAGGGCGGGCGCATCCATGTGCACCCCCCCCCCCTATAAACATGATGCCTTGCTGCTGCTGATGCCCGCCTTGGCTTGACGTGTGTGTGCCCCTGACACCAACAGGTCATCCTGCCCCCGGAAGACATGTTGGACATTGCAAACCACACGCAGGTGAAGCCGTATGACGGTTAAAAGGAGGGCGAAGTCGACCCGTGGAAGCTGTGGCATTGGGCAAGGAGTGCGCCAGAGACCTGGGTCGGCAAAAAGCAGTGTCAAATGAAGAGGTGCCCCCCTCCCCCCCCCCCCCCCCCCTTCAACCCCTGACCCGTTCGTCGCTTATTCTGAGCGTGTGCCTTGCATGAAAGCCTTCTTTGCCGCCTTGCTGGAATTGCGGCGCGCTTTCGTGGCTGGTGCCGAGAGGGCCGGCGAGCTAGCACCAAGGTTTTGGTCGTGGCCGGTGATCGCGTTGCTATTCACCCCGGCGAATGCCCCCGCTCAGATCACCCACATTGATGGGCAGGCTCCAAATCTGCAGGCCATCCTTGCATGCACGTGCCACTGCCGCCCCACTGAGGTGTACCGCGGGCCAGAAGTGAGCTTCACAGATGCCGTGAAGCACATTCGGTACCCGGTGCCCCCCCCCCCCCCCCACCCAGGCCGGTGGCGGGAGCGGGGGCGGGGGCGGGGACTGAGTGCCATCCATGTGTTGACATGAAAAGGGCCACGAGAATCACCGCCTCACGGAGAGGACGCTGGCGGAGACAGATCCGGGAGCTGCCGACTTCATCACGAGCCACAAGAACTTGATGCAGCCCCTGGAGGACTTGGAGCGTGGCGTGGGTGTCCCCGAGGAGAACAAGCCCTACATGGAACAATACCATGGGTACATGTTTGGGTCGGACACGGCGCACCGCGGGCCCGTGGGCGCCCCGGTTGAGCTGCCCGGCGGTAACCCCTGTCCCAATTGTCGCGGGCGTGGCAATGTCCGCTTGTACGGGCAGGGGCACCTTCTGGGACTGCCTGGCTGCGGCCGTGCGGACGACCCTACCCAGTACACGCCGTTCCTGGCAGCCTACAACGAGGCACTCTACCCACACATCACCCCCCGCAGTGATGCTGCGGAGAAACGCAATCACGAGTTGGCGGCGCAGTATGTGGCCCACTTTGGGGATCATGCTGTGTTGCCAAACCATTTGCACAGTGACGATGACTACGCCATCATCCATGCCAGAGCGAAGGAGCTGCGGCTTGTTGCTGAGGCTGCGGCTCCTGCTGCTGCCGCTGCCGCGTCCATCCCGCCGTAGACAGACGATCGGGTCTGGCAGCACCGCCCGTGCTTGTAAATAAGCGACAATGGATCACGTCATGCTCCGGTTGTACTCCTACACTTCCTTCGCTTTGGCGGTGGGGGGGGGGGGGGGGGTCATGTCCTTATTACTTGCATCGGTGGACGTGCTGGATATGGAGGTCACCGGGCACATCGCGTGGTTTCGGAGCAGTTCATGCGCGCCTCCTCGTCTTGTTTGCAATCGTCGCCCTAATCCAATGCAGGGTGGGGGGGAGGACACTGTGCCCCCTCCCCCCCCCCCCCCCGCCCCCCGGGTTTATGTAAACAAATATCTAGCCGTGCATGCGCCGCAATCGGTACCCAATGAGCGGGGTATGTGACAGTGGTTTCGGAGCAGTGCAAGCATTCCGTGCGTGTGCACAAGCACGTACGACTGGGAATGACGCGGGGGTTGCGGATGGATTAGCGCATTGGCGGTGCATAGAATAGCGTGTTGCTGGGGTTTTGGCTGCATCGGGCGCCGTGTTCCCATCAATCCGGCACGGAATGTCCGGTTTTCACACATTTGTGTGTGAATATAGTGTGAATATTACGCGTCTTTTACGCCGGGTGGATGTATGGGCATCCGGCGTCCGATGCACCCCAATTATTTGCAGCACGCTAGTCTGTGCACCGCCAGTGCACTCCGCAAGCCCCGCCTCCATCCGCGTCGGAACCGGTAGTAAGTGTTGTTGTGTGCGCACATCGTGACAACATTACACGGTGGCAATTGCAATTAGCGGTGGATATGTGAAGGCGTTTTCGAAATCGACAGAGAATGAGGCGGTGCTGGCGGAGTGCATTGGCGGTGCATAGAATAGCGTGTTGCTGGGGTTTTGGCTGCATCGGGCGCCGTGTTCCCATCAATCCGGCACGGAATGTCCGGTTTTCACATATTTGTGTGTGAATATAGTGTGAATATTACGCGTCTTTTACGCCGGGTGGATGGGCATCCGGCGTCCGATGCACCCCGAATCTCACCAACACGCTACTATACGCACCCCCAATGCAATCCGCCAGCCCCGCCTCTTTCCGCGCAAGTCCTACGTTCCATTGTATTTATATACATACGTAAATGTACTGCTCCGAAACCAGCCCAAACTTAATGAGTGCACAAGTGTAAATGGGGAGAGGAGGGGGGGGGGAAGCGGGGCACCCACTCACACATACCCCGGCGATGCATGACAGGTATTACATGCCGTGGCGGGTCGGCGGGCCGACCCGGCGGGGGGTGGGGGGCGGGGGGGGGGGGGGTCTATTCAACTGCACGTGCGACAGTGTCGTTTCGTGGAGCAGTATATGTGCCCGGCCTCATTTATACCGCTCCCTACCTGCGCTGCATGGTCCACCCCTACGAATTACTTAGCACAAACCGCCATTACTTAATAGGAACCTAGCACAGCCAGGCTTATATGCCCGCTTTGCCGATCAACTTCTACGCACTTCCCGTCCCTCAGCCGCCGGACATGGGGGTTAAACCGCCAGCCTCGGCAGTTGCTTAGCCAAACTTGGCATCCCGTACCGTGTCCATGGCTCCGAGTCCGGCGCTTGCTGCCGCCAGGTTGCGCACGCATGCACGCACAGTAATACGCCGCCGACGCCGCCACGCTGACTTCCACCACCTTCGCCAGCCGCAGCTTCGCACGCCGTTCCGCCGATATACGAAACGCACGAATCCCCCCCCCTCCCCCGTCCCCGCGTCATGTATAATATATTCGAGGCGACTATGCGGGGCGCAGCACACGCCGCGGTGTGGGTCGGCGGAGCGGCGGGCGGCGGGAGCCCTAATGGCCAGGCAGTATCCACACCCACACCGGCACCGCCGCTCACCTCCGACGCGGATGAACCGCCTCCCAAAGGAAACACGCCGGTTGGTGGTGAGCGCAGCAGGCGTGGGGTGCCGGTGCCGGTACCTGTGCGACGGAGCTGTCGCGTCAGGAACCGCATCGCAACCGCAACCGCACCGCATGTGGAGCAACACCTGGCGGTGCCGGCCCCACCTATGTCTAGGGCCACCTCCTCACAGCACCCCGCCACGACGGCGTCGGCCACCGCTGACGGCGCCGTTGCGGATGGGGACGCCCTGCCACGCGACGATGATGCGCCTGATGCGCCGCATCAGGAGGCGGAGGAGGCCGTGGTAGAGGCGACTGATAGGGATGAGGGGGTTGTCGAGGCGAGCGAGGCTGCGCTCGCGCCACCCGCCCCGCAGCCACCTGCGGGACATGCCGACTTGCTCGTCGCCATGTTGACCGGAGCACTACGAGCAGTGGCGGGAGGCGGCCACATGCACTATCATGTGCGTGTCCTGGCCGGACGCCCGTCATGCGTGTACTGCGGCCAACGGACGGACTGGGAGTGTTGTTGCGACGGCACCCCGGCTTTGTGCGGCCCCAAGTACCCATGCATGGCGACCCATCAGCGGGCAGTCCCCTGCCCGACCACGGCCGCGGTGAGGGCGGAGTTCCGCCATGCCAGGGACGCGTTCCACGACGCGACTCGCGCCGCCGTGTGTGAGGCTTCCGAGAAGGCACGCGCGGCTGGTAGGGTGCGCAGGGTGAGGCGACGGACGGCCCATGAGATGAAGAAGAGCGTGGATCCCCGCCACCAGCAGCTGCCCGGCGTCGACGCCCAAGTCGGCAGCCTTCGCGGAGGACATGTCGGCAGGGGCCATGAGAACAGCCACCTTGCGGATGCCCGGACCATCTAGTAGGACAAGGGCCTCCTCCCCGCCGGAACCACCGCCGCCGCCCGGCACTCTCCACAAGTCCAAGCCCACGGCAGTGTGGGCTCGTTCCGGCGTCCACACCGTACACAATGCAGCCCGAATGGGCCGCGCGCTGGCACGGCTGTCGTCCGAGTCAGCCCCTGGCGGGGGCGGTGGCGTGGCAAGGTAGAAGTGTTGAGCTCGCGCGACCATGGTGGTGTACTTGGCGTCTTTGCGCTCCGCCAGCAGGTTTCTTGGCAGCTCCTCCTCGCTCTCCAGCTCCTCGGTGGTGTAGGGGGGTGGGTCAGCGTCGGGGACTTGCTTCAACATCTTGTACACAAAGAAGGAGTTGTCTCACGACGTCTCCCCGTCTCCCCCCCCCCCCCCCCCGGTGAAGCCGGGGCTTGTCGCCGTTGCGAAGCGACGCCGCCTTGTAGGACATGAGCCCCCCAGCGCCACCGCTGGGGGTCCAGCAAGGCAGGACCGCACCCCACCCCGAGAGTATGGGTGCATACGAGTGCGAGCCCTGCACCGTACGTCGGACGTCGTCCAGCAGCTTCTCCAAATGGTCCTTGAAGTCCACCGCGTCCTCCCACGCAGCGGATGCGCTCCCAACCAACCGGATGGGCGTCTCCACGGCGCCGGGGCCTGCGTCGTCTAGGGCCATGTACCCCTGTGTGTGTGGGTGGGTCGCTGTGAGTGCGAGTGTGAGTGTATGTGTGTGTGTGTGTGTGGGGGGGGGGGGGTGGGTGGGTATGGGTGCACGTGGCTGAGGAGGCAGCAAGAGGGGGGGGGGGGGGGGGGGGGGGGGGGAGACCTTCTTGTTGGGGTTGGGTTCCCGGTAGAGGCGATGCGCCTTCAGGCGGTTGATCTGCTGCGCGAAAAGGAGGTCCCTCATCATGGTCTCGCAGACATTCTTCGGCAGCACGCGCTTGGCGCCCGCCCTCAAGAAGCCCATGAGGTTCTCCATCCACAGCTCCGCAAGCGGGTGCCCGCAAGCTAGCATCTGGTGGATCATGCGGCACACCGCCGAGTGCAAGTTGGAGACGAGGAGCGACACGAAGCCGTTTCCCTCAGCCAGGCGGGCATACACGGTGATGTCCGCTAGGTATCGAGTCCTCCTCTCCCTGGTGAGCGCGTCCACCTGCGCCTTGCGCTCAGGGCCGTCCTCCTCCGTCACCACGTTCTGCAACCCCCACCGCGTGACGAACCACACAGCTCCTTGCAGGCGCTTGTACATGTGCCCAAGCATCCCAAGCTGCGACACCGCACGCATCACCGCTGGGGACGCGAGCTCCTTCCCGGTCATGATCGCCTTCACCCGGGCCTCCTCGAACAGCGGACCGGCGGTAAGAAGGGAAAACGTTTCCGTGTGGTGCCAGCAGTCCTCTATGACCAAGCCGGACTGCACCGTCACCTTACGTGACCCTGCAGTCATGAAGGGGAATGCCGTCACGCCCACGCCCACGCCCACGCCGACGCCCAGGGGGAGGGGGGGGGGGTCTTACCTTTGGACTTCTTGGACACCGCAAACGAAGGGCGCAACCCGCGTCCAAAGTTGCTGGGTATCCGGTCTTCCTGCTTCATAGCCCGAAATCCAACGTGGCCCAGCACGTCGAGGAAGTTCCTCCAAAAGTCCTTTCCCAAGCCCAAAAAGCACAGGTGGTCCGGCGCGAGGGGGAAGAGGTTGACCATGCTGACATAGCCCAGAACCACAGGCACTTGGCACACGCCATGGCAGCCGGTGTTTTGCTTGGCATGCTCCAGCCGGGTTGCGTTGAACGCACACCGGGCAGCGGGGCTCAGTTCGCCGTCCTCATCCCCAATCGAGGTCCGACTTGGCCAAGTCCTCCTCTATCTAGCCGATGACGCCCATCTGCTCCAGCATCTGGTCGCCGGAGAGCAGGAGGCAGCTCGCGCATGTGCGCACATCATGGAACTCTACGCCATCCACCCTCTGGATGACGTCCTTTGCATACCCCGAAGGCGCCACCTTCCTCGTGCCGTCCGGGCACTCCACACGGCTCACCAGACGGCACCAGGGGCAACCTCTGAGCTGGCTAGCCCCCCCCCCCCCCCCCCCCCCCCCCCCGCACAAAGATCTTTCGTCTGCCCTGGGCGTCGCACACCCACATACCGAGGAAGACCTTGTGCATGAACTGTCCCCCCCTGTCTGCGGGGGTGACCCTCACTCCATGCTCGCCAAGCCCCGCGAGCTCGTGCAACACCTCGAACAATATTTTGCCCAGGTTGGGCGGCTCCGGGGGGCCGATGAGTGCGACTGGGTGCCAGTTGCTCCTGGAGGTCAGCATGTGGGGCGGCATGTCCTCACACTTGATCCCAACCCCGGTGACAGACTGGGTGGTCCGAAGGTGCGACATGAAGCCATCATCTGTGAGTGTGTAGATCCCGTTGTCGGCATGGAGGAAGTCTCCCGCGGCGAGGCCGGTGCCGTGCCCGCCTTCATTCAGGCGCTCCGCCTCCGACGAGGCGCGAAAGGCGTTGATAGACATGTCCGTCCCCTTCTTCCAGCAAGCGTACCACACAGGGTCTCGGAACCAGCCCTTGATGATGTCCGCCACGCTCAAGACGTACCAAACCCGTGCAGCCGTGAGCTTCAAGGACTGTGGCATGCGGATAAACCTGTCGGCATTGCACTCCGGGCAGTGCTGGTCGGGGAGGTTCGCCCATCCGCCAGCCTTCTCGGGCGCCCCGCTGAACGCCACGCACCCCTTGGGGCACATGTGCCGGACATATCTGGATGTATCAGGCACCTGCATGCATCGGGAGGCGAGGAGCGTGAGGGGCCTGACACCCCAAGACGCGCCGCGTCAAGCACACACCCAGGCACATCCCGGCCGTACCCGCAGGAACTTCCGCATCGCCTTGTGGCTGCGTGGCACGGCCATCCCACCCCATGTGAAGCCGGCGGGCATGATGTCATGCAACAGCTGCCATTCGCTGTCAGCGGAGCTGTTGGAATTCTTGCTCTTCACCTGGGCCGAGCATTTCATGACTGCAAACGTGAGGGCATTCGTGTCCGACCCCGGCACAGCCGCAGACTCCCACGCCCGGAGGTGCGCCTCCTCCTCCTCCTCCTCCTCCTCATCGCTCGTCCACCCGGCGCCAGCCGCGTCCCCACCCCCTTCCCAGCCCTCCTCTTCGGATTCACTGGACTGGTCATCGCCTTCAGGGACGGTTACCAAGCGAGCCTCCCCGTCCGCATCCACAGGGGGGTGCTCCTGGGCAGCCGCCATAGCCTCCACAACCTGCCACGCCGACCGGGCGGGTGCGTGTGATTCCATACAACCGCAGGTGAGTGGTGCCACCAACACACAGGCCGGGCCCACTCACCTCTGAACGCAGAAGGTCCACAGTGTCACCGTCCTCGAAAACAGCGCGCCACTGGGTCGCCCCGCCGTAGTCCTCCAACACCCACTCGGTAACAACGCCGGTTATCACGCCGTGGTGCCATACTCCCCGGAACTTCTTGGCGATGACCTTCATGTAGAAGTCACCGGGATCGCCTTCCCGTACCACGCCCTCATCGGCGGCTTCCACGCCCGCCGGCGGCCACGCAGGCGCGTCGATGTCCATACCGTCTTCGCCAACGGGGTCCTCCCCCACGCCCATCACATCGTCCTCCTTCGAGCCGCCGTCGTCCGAGACCGGCGCCGGCGGGCCGTTTCCGACGGCTGCAGCTACTCCTGCTGCCGCCCCTGCCGCTGTTGCTGCTGCTGCTGCCGCCCCTCCTGCTGCTGCTTGTTGTAAGGCGGCCTTGCGGCGCAACTTACCCGCATGCTTCAACGAGTGCCTACAGTTCGGGAATTTTCGGAAGTGCCGGTCTCGCGCCGTCCTTTCACTACTGCCCGTCACGATGCCCTGGCAGTGCTTGCATGCGTACACGCCATCCTTCGACACACTCGATATCCATCCCTCTCCCGGCATGCCTGCTGCCGCGCGCGGGGGGCCGGGGGGGGGGGGGGGGGGGGGGGCTGAGAGTTGGGGTGGATGTAGCCCACCACCGGCAGGGAGCACAGATGCGAGTGCGCGGCTGTCCGCGCTTGGTTCAGCGGTGAGCGGCGGTGACCGCCAGGCTACCCCGTACTACATGCGCGTGCAGGGATGTGCAGCGTTGTATGTGCAGAGATGTGCAGCGGATGTGCAGGGATGTGCAGGGATGTGCAGCGAGTACGTGCAGCCGCATGTACTTAGCCCGGCTGCTCCGCGTCGGCGCGCGACACGCGAGCCCGCGTGCGCATATCAATTTGATGAAATGTGCAGAGATGTGCAGCGGATGTGCATGGATGTGCAGCGAGTACGTGCAGCCGCATGTACTTAGCCCGGGTGCTCCGCGTCGGCGGGCGACACGCGAGCCCGCGTGCGCATATCAATTTGATGAAATGTGCAGGGATGTGCAGCGGATGTGCAGGGATGTGCAGGGATGTGCACCGAGTACGTGCAGCCGCCTGTACTTAGCCCGGGTGCTCCGCGTCGGCGCGCGACACGCGAGCCCGCGTGCGCATATCAATTTGATGAAATTATCGAAACGAGAAATTCATATATTAACGCTGGCGGGCCGCGCCCCCGGCCCCTGCCAAGGATTAATCACGATAAGTACTGGCATGGTGCGGCGGCCGACTCTCGTGAAGCCCGTGCCCGCACAGCATTGGTGCTTAGTTCGCGTGTAGCATCGCGCCACCGCATGTATGTGCCAGCAGGGTGCCGGGAGTGCCGGGCAAACCATGATCGCAGGCTGCCGGCATGCGATCATGGCTTGCGCGGCAGTCCCGGCGGAGGTGTGGGCCGGTGTTGCGGAGGCGCTGGGCCAGTGGATGCCGCCGTGACGACCTGGTGCAGTGCCGCGCACGCACCCGCACGACGTATGTGCGCGCGATGTGCGCCACGTTGTGCGGCGATGTGCGGCACGTTGTGGGGCGATGTGCGGCACGTCGTGCGGCGTTGTGCGGCACGACGGGCGGAGGTGTGGGCGGATGTAGGTGGTACGGTAGGTGCTAGGCGGTAGGTGGTGTTCGTAGGTGCGCGTTTAAATGCAGCCGCCCTAACTGCTGATGATTGTGTAACGCCCCAGCACGCGCATGAAGTACGGAGTCGCGTGACGGTCACCGCCGCTCACCGCTGAACCAAGCGCGGACAGCCGCGCACTCGCATCTGTGATGCCTGCCGGTGGTGGGCTACCTCCACCCCAACTCTCTAAGCCCCCCCCCCCCCCCCCCCTAGCCTCCCAGACTGTCCCGGAATTATACTGTATTGGCATGTAATCGCGATTTTCCCACGGAATGGGCTTGTAATCGCTGTATATACCGTGTAATCGCCACTTTTCCGCTAGGCTCGGTAGTCGCAATGAAGTCTCCGGCGGGCCCGCCTTCCGTAATTTATACCAGTACCATGTCGTGCCGTCCCCGTAGTACATTGGGCCTGCATCGGGCCTCGCGTGGTTAGCCGTAATCTTTGGGACTCCCGCCACGCTGTACTTTAACGCCTCACAATACAAGCTTCGTGACGACTCGCAACGGACACTTTACTACCATGCATCTCCCCAGCGTCGGAGCGCCAGTGACTAGTCCCTACCAACCCCCGCCGCTGCGAGCCGCCGGCGCCGAGTAGTGGTGTGCCATCGGGCATCGCAAATCCAAGCGCCGTATTCCTGAGGGCAAGGAGGGCTAGACGCCTTCCGAGGGGACTTGGGTACAGGTGACCAAGAAAATGCGCTGTTGCGCGTGTGGCGCCTGCTTTACGAAGACTCGGTTCTACGACACACACAGATGGGCATGCGCCCAGTCGCCCCCGTCCACCGCCGCGCCTGTCGCAGCCGGTGATGATGGCGCCCTGCGGTAGCTGCTGCACTGTATGGCCGTCACCCCTCTGCTCCGTCCGGACCCGGTCAGACCGAAATGCGGGGCGAGCCGCCGGGTGCATCGATACCGTCGCCGCCGCCATCGCCCCCGCCGCCTCTCCGCCGCTCTCGTCTCCCCGAAACGAATCAGCGAGCCCCGCACCCGGCGGAAAGAAGGGGCGTTCGGTGCCATCTGATGGTGGCCTGGCAGCAAGCATGGCAGCGCAGGAGATGAATGCCGAACTTCACGTGGGCGCTATTATAACCAAGACGTTCGGGACGCGGGGGACCTTTCTCGGCCAGGTAGTCTCCCCCCCCCACCCCCCCCCCCTGTTCCACCTGCCATATATATAGCCCCACCGCCGAGCGACATGTGATAGCCACCCGTGTGTATCATCCAACACCCAGGTCGTCGGCTAGAGATGGGATAACGAGGACGCAGACCCGGCTGATAGGGAGCTGGTGATGAAGGTGATTTACGACGATGGCGACTCGGAAGAGCTAACTGAGTCGAAGATACAACCGCTTTACCCGACGACAGAGCAGCTGAGCGATTTCAGTCGCAGGTTGCCTCAAGGCGCCATTGGCGCCCTTCCGGCGTGCGCCCCTTGCGCACCCACCGACGGTGCCTTCGGGGGGGTCCTTAGATATTCGCTAAGAGGTGAGGGTATCGCACTGGCCACGTGTAAACGATGATTTGCTGTGCTTCATCCTTACTACACGCGCATTCGTTTAGATGCTTGCGCGCATATGTGCACATGACAAGAGCTACGCCAGCTTCTCGACGCCGATAGCGACGCCGAAGGCATTGTCGCGGGGGTTGTGGAAGGCAACCCCTCTGACGACAGCCGCAGCGACAGCGACGGCGAGAGACGATGTTGCGAGGTATGACTTCAGTACCGGGACGTCATCCGCCGTGAAGCAAGGCGCCTCAGCCGCCCCCGCCAACTGAGCGGCCTGCGCAGAGGCGCTGGATAAGTATTGTCAAGGAACTGGCACACTGGAGCTTGAGCCGGCATGGAATCGCGCATATGAAATGGAGCTCGACCCCCATAGCATCAAGTGACCCCCCCCCCCCCCCCCCCCCCCCCCCCCGGACCCATGCCCCCTCTCTACCCCCATTTAATCATAACCTGAACTCAGGTCACAGGTCAGAATCTTAACGCAGCATGTTCCGGGTATATACGCAACTTTCTGCTACCATATGTGAACCGCCTACTGCGTTCCATGTTGCACGTTGCTACCCTGCTGTGCGTTGGCGCCCCGCTGCCCCGGCCGCGGCGCGTCGGCGCCCCGCTGCCTCGGCCGCGGCGCGTCGGCGCCCCGCTGCCCCGGCCGCCCCGTTGCCCCGGCCGCCCCGCTGCCCCGGCTGCGGCGCGTCGGCGCCCCGCTGCCCCGGCCGCGGCGCGTCGGCGCCCCGCTGCCCGGCCGCGCTAGCAATGGAAATGCGGTTTGTGAAATCGACGGACATGAGTCGATTCAACTCTTATCTGCGGTCGAAATTGATATGTTATGATCGTTGATTATGATTAATGAGGTTGCTGGCTGCACTACCCCGCAGGTACAACCTGTATCACCAGTGCAAGATAGGAGCGCATCTTCTTGATAAAGGCACCCCCCCCCCCCCCCCCCCCCCCCCACGCCTGACTCCAAACTGCCTACATAATGTCGCCTTGCTGAGTTCTGGTATACACATACATGCAGGTTGCGCATAAGAAGCCCGAGACATGCCTGTGGTGTGCAGACACAATACATGAGACGAGCAGTGGGTGCCAACTCATGAATACGGCAAGCATGCCGTACTGCGAGACAGGCGTGCCAAGGTGGAGCAGCATGACAACCATATGTATGTTGGGGGATTGCAATACTTCCTGGATGTGACCCCCACCAGCCCTCCCCTGCCGGACCTCATCCTCGTTGTGTGCCGACTGCATGCAGTTGAGCGCATGGCAATAGGGTCCCCCCTTGGCACTGGTGATTGGCATGGCGTCCTTTGGCCAAACATTTGCAGAGGCATCACGCCTTCCCTGTCTCGCTGAAGCACATCGGGGAGAAACTGTGCTGCTTCTATGCTGATCCGGACATAGTGACATGCCAGCACTTATTCAAGTTTGGCATGTCCTCACAATATGTGGGGCAGTATGTGTGGTGCACATATAACACAATGACCCTGAACTGCTAGCTGAATTTCCGTATAGCTTGTAAACGTAATCGATCAAACCTATGCTGCCCAGCAATGCCGCGCAGCGCCCCGGCTCCGCTGATGCCCTGCGCACCCACCGCCCAAATAAACCTAGCCCCCTTTGCAATCTGAATCCACGGCGGTTTTTGAACAGCCCCTGCTGGCAGTCTGCTGGGTACGCGGGATTGAAAAGAGAGGTTATACAGTTGGGACAGTCACAGGGGTAAGGCTTGCCGGACTGTTACACAATCCTAAAATTACAGCACTTCTGCGTGCTGCTACTCGCTACATACCTTGTACTTTCCCCGCTATGGATAACTAGTAGCTCCCACCTTGGCAAGGGGGGGAGGGGGTCGGGCAAGGCAGCAGGAGGCGTCACAAGATCGCTTCGTTTGAACTTAGGCACGTATGGTCGCCTACTCCATGTGTCCTCTTGAACCCGCCGAAGTTTTTCGAAGCTTGTGTGCTCTTGGAGGGGCAGCCAAGCCTTGGACCACGCGCGGCTCACAAGGAGCCATTCCTTTAGGGCGCCAAACACTACGGGGCAGCTGTTAGCGGCCTTTTCCTGAATGTTCGCCCACACGTCCTCCGGTATATCGTCCCACGGGCAGTGCAGCACCTCGCCGGGTACGGGCGCGGGGGCTGACGTTTCCTCCACCGACTCGTCGGGTTCGGGTCCGGGGGCTGCCCCTTTCGCCACGGGCTGTGGCTTCACTTCCGGGGCTGCATCCATCGCGCGCAGTTGGGCAGTACGACACATGTCGTTATGACCTACTACCCCACCGTCGGCAGCCCTGACGTATAATCAGCCGTTTGTCTGACTGTTTGGGCTTGTGCAGTAGACACGTGCAGTCGACATAGAAGCGGAGTACGCCAGATTACGCGACCATTCCCCGTTAAGGGTTAGCTACGGCCGATTTGCGGTTCTGTCGCAATTGTGTGTCAAATGTGTCCTCATGTAAACGCAAAATACGGGATATATACGGGACATTAGGCGATGATTACACAGCAAGCCGGAGTGCGCCAACAGCGGAGCGCGATGAGGTCTTCTAGGCGCGCGGCGCCGGACTTGGTGTTTTTTTAATAGAGCAGCAGCGCTGGGCCCGCGTGACGCACACTCGCACCCGCAGACCGCACTCGCATACCGCACTCGCAGAGCGCGGTTAAGAACGCCTCCGCCGACGGTCCATCCCATACTCTCACTACGAGCCGGAGGCTCCAGTCCACCCTGAAAGGTACACTGAGTCGGCGAGTGGCTGACATGACTGCGTGGAGGATTTGAATTTCACAGGCGTTGACCGCCCCGTGCCGCGTTTTGCTGTTTGCTCATGCAGCCAAGGACAAGGCGGTGCTGTCGGCTGTCTTTGACGAATGTTGGCCGCGCGACAATCAGACAGGGATCCCTTACCCTCTGAAGAAGACGCACAGGTATCCCATCGCCAAGTGAGTCGCGTTTGTTTCCGCACTTGTTCGATTACACAGCCACCGCCGCCACGACAAGCAATCAACACGCATACTGACGTTCGCAGTTGTTGTGTCAAACCCCCGTCCAGTCCCTACGTTCGGCGGTAATAAGCCGATCGTATCGAGTGTTCAGCGCAACAGATCGTGTCGCTGCCGCTGGCGGGCACCGCTGCGTCGCCAAAGCTCCACGGCTTGGTGGGCGGCGCAGCATCAGAATAGGGCGGGCGGCATCATCAAGCACAACACCAACGCGGTCAAGAACCTGGCCGCCATCGCCAAGCCGTCCCCGGCGACAACGTCGACGAGGGCAGTAGCCCGGAACCCCCGGCCAAGAAGGCCAAGCAGCCCGCCAAGCCGGCGGCTGGAGGGCTAGCCCTGGGCCGGGGTGGTGCCGGGGCCAGGGCGGGCGGTGGGGCGCTCGGGTTGCGGGCCGGCCGCCGGGCCGCCGTAGCCGCTGCCGCCACCCGCGAGCAGCAGGCCGGCCGCCGAGGCGGTCCCAGTCAAAACCGGATGTAACTAATTTATTCCGCCCGCCCACTGCCGCGCGCCCGCCCACCGGCACTGCCGCGCGCGCGCTATCGCGGATTAGGCCAAAGCGCATCGAGATTGTCGGGCTTCAAGGGGCAGATGTAAAAATAGTCCGCGTTGGATGCAGCATCGCGAGGACGTGTGATATGCGCTTGATGCAGTTTATTACGAGTACGTCACGGAATGACTACAGACAAGTGTCATACTACTGGTAAGATTACAAGATAAATACAGGGTATTACATTATAATTACGAGACAGGCTGGGAGCCTAGTGCCCAAGGCATGCCGGGAAAGGGATGGATACCGAGTGTGTCGAAAGATGGCGTGTACACATGCAAGCACTGCCGGGGCTGGGTGACGGGCACTAGTGATAAGACGGCGTGAGAGCGGCACTAACTAAAATACCCGAACTGGAGCCACTCGTTGAAGCGTGCGGCTAAGTTGCGCCGCAAGGCCACCTCATTACAAGCAGCAGCAGCAGCAGCAGCAGCGGCGGCAGCAGCAGCAGGGGCGGCAGTAGGAGTAGCAGCAGCCGTCGGAAACGGCCCGCTGCTACTGGTGCCGTCTGCTGAGCCATGTGGAGTGCCCGGACGGCACGGTGAAGGTGGCGCCTGCGGGGTATGCAAAGGACGTCCTCCAGAGGGTGGGTGGCGAAGAGTTGCACGTTGTGCGCACGGGCGCGAGCTGCCTCCCGCTCTCCGGCGACCAGATGCTAGAGCAGATGGGCGTCATCGGCCAGATAGAGGAGGACTTGGCCAAGTCGGACCTCGATGGGGATGAGGACGGCGAACTGAGCCCCGCTGCCCGGCGTGCGTTCAACACAACCCGGATGGCGGAGGCCAAGCAGAACACCGGCTGCCATGGCGTGTGCCAGGTGCATGTGGTCCTGGGCTATGTCAGCATGGTCAACCTCTTCCCCCTCGCGCCGTGCGACTTGTGCTTTTTTGGCTTGGGAAAGGACTTCTGGAGGAACTTCGTCACTGTGCTGGGCCACGTTGGATTCCGGGCTATGAAGCAGGACGACCGGCGCCAGGCTTTAGTCATGGTACCCAACAACTTTGGACGCGGGTTGCGCCCTTCGTTTGCGGTGTCCAAGAAGTCCAAAGGTAAGACCCCCCCCCCCCCCCCCCCCCTCCCCCTGGGCGTCGGCGTCGGCGTGGGTGTGGGCGTGACGGCATTCCCCTTCATGACTGCAGGGTCAGGCAAGGTGACGGTGCAGTCCGGCTGGGTCATGGAGGACTGCCGGAACCACATGGAAACGTATTCCCTTTTTACCGCCGGTCCGTTGTTCGAGGAGGCCCGGGTGAAGGCGATCATGACCGAGAAGGAGCTCGCGTCCCCAGCGGTGATGCGTTTGGTGTCGCAGCTGGCGGTGCTTGGGCACATGTACAAGCGCATGCAAGGACCTGCGTGGTTCGTCACGCGGTGGGGGTTGCAGAACGTAGTGACGGAGGAGGACGGCCCCGAGCGCAAGGCGCAGGTGGACGCGCTCACCAGGGAGGGGAGGACTCGATACCTAGCGGACATCACCGTGTATGCCCGCCTGGCTGAGGGAAACGGCTTCGTGTCGCTCCTCGTCTCCAACTTGCACTCGGCGGTGTGCCGCATGATCTGCCAAATGATGGCTTGCGGGCACCCGCTTGCGGAGCTGTGGATGGAGAACCTCATGGGCTTCTTGAAGGCGGGCGCCAAGCGCGTGCTGCCGAAGAATGTCTGCGAGACCATGATGAGGGACCTCCTTTTCGCGCAGCAGATCCACCGCTTGAAGGCGCGTCGCCTCTACCGGGAACCCAACCCCAACAAGAAGGTCCCCCCCCCTCTTGCTGCCTCCTCAGCCACGTGCACCCACACCCACCCACCCACAGACACCCCCCCCCCCCCCCCCCCCACACACACACACACACTCGCACTCACAGCGACCCACCCACACACACAGGGGTACATGGCCCTAGACGACGCTGGCCCCGGCGCCGTGGAGACGCCCATCCGGTTGGTTGGGAGCGCATCCGCTGCGTGGGAAGACGCGGTGGACTTCAAGGACCATTTGGAGAAGCTGCTGGACGACGTCCGACGTAACGGTGCAGGGCTCGCACTCGTATGCACCCATACTCGCGGGGTGGGGTGCGGTCCTGCCGGGCTAGACCCCCAGCGGTGTCGCTGGGGGGCTCCTGGCATACAAGGCGGCGTCGCTTCGCAACGGCGACAAGCCCCGGCTTCACCGGGGGGGGGGGGGGGGGGGGGGGGGGGGAAGACGGGGAGACGTCGTGAGACAACTCCTTCTTTGTGTACAAGATGTTGAAGCGAGTCCCCGATGCCGACCCACCCCCCTACACCACCGAGGAGCTGGAAAGCGAGGAGGAGCTGCCGAGAAACCTGCTGGCGGAGCGCGAAGACGCCAAGTACACCACCATGGTCGCGCGAGCTCAACACTTCTACCTTGCCACGCCGCCGCCCCCGCCGGGGGCTGACTCGGACGACAACCATGCCAGCGCGCGGCCCATTCGGGCTGCATTGTGTACGGTGTGGACGCCGGAACGAGCCCACATTGCCGTGGGCTTAGACTTGTGGAGAGTGCCGGGCGGCGGCGGTGGTTCCGGCGGGGAGGAGGCCCTTGTCCTCCTAGACGGTCGGGCATCCGCAAGGTGGCTGTTCTCATGGCCCCTGCCCACATGTCCTCCGCGAAGGCTGCCGACTTGGGCGTCGACGACGCCGGGGAGCTGCTGGTGGCGGGGATCCACGCGAGGTCGCAGGACGGTGCGCGAGGGGGGGGGCGGGGGGGGGGGGGGGGGGGGCAGCGGCTGTGGGATAGGCGGGGCAGCGGTTGCTATCGAGTGAGGCTTAGCATCGTTTGCAGTAGCAACGCAGCCTTTCCGGTTGCATAGTTTGACGCCGCCCGGATGTATCCTAGCAGTACGCGCAACGTGCAAGTGTTACACGCCCGTGTGCCCCACCCAATAACATTGCGCTCGACCTCACTGACGGCATGTCTCGCTCTCCTTCATCTCCCGGGCCGTCCGCCGCCTCACCCTGCGCACCCTACCAGCCGCGCGTGCCTTCTCGGAAGCCTCACACACGGCGGCGCGAGTCGCGTCGTGGAACGCGTCCCTGGCATGGCGAAACTCGCCATTTAAGTCCCTCGCCGCGGCCGTGGTCGGGCAGGGGACTGCCCGCTGATGGGTCACCATGCATGGGTACTTGGGGCCGCACAAATCCGGGGTGCCGTCTCAGCAACACTCCCACGCCGTCCGTTGGCCGCAGTACACGATGACGGGCGTCCGGCCAGGACACGCACATGATAGTGCATGTGGCCGCCTCCCGCCACTGCTCGTAGTGCTCCGGTCAACATGGCGACGAGCAAGTCGGCATGTCCCGCAGGTGGCTGCGGGGCGGGTGGCGCGAGCGCAGCCTCGCTCGCCTCGACAACCCCCTCAGCCCTTTCAGTCGCCTCTACCACGGCCTCCTCCGCCTCCAGACGCGGCGCATCAGGCGCATCATCGTCGCCTGGCAGGGCGTCCACCCCCGCAACGGCGCCGCCGGCGGTGGCCGACGCCGTCGTGGCGGGGTGCTGTGAGGAGGTGGCCCTAGACATAGGTGGGACCGGCACCGCCAGGTGTTGCTCCACATGCGGTGCGGTTGCGGTTGCGGTGCGGTTCCTGACGCGACAGCTCCGTCGCACAGGCACCGGCACTGGCACCCCACGCCTGCTGCGCTTACCACCAACCGGCATGTTTCCTTTGGGAGGCGGTTCATCCGCGTCGGAGGTGAGCGGCGGTGCCGGTGTGGGTGTGGATACTGCCCGGCCATTAGGGCTCCCGCCGCCCGCCGCTCCGCCGACCCACACCGCGGCGTGTGATGCGCCCCGCATAGTCGCCTCGAATATATTATACATGACGCGGAGACGGGGGGGGGGATTCGTGCGTTTCGTAGGTCGGCGGAACGGCGTGCGAAGCTGCGGCTGGCGAAGGTGGTGGAAGTGAGCGTGGCGGCGTCGGCGGCGTATTACCGTGCGTGCATGCGTGCGCAACCCGGCGGCAGCAAGAGCCGGACTCGGCGTGTGCCGGCGGCAGCGCTGCGAAGCCATGGACACGGTACGGGATGCCAAGTCTGGCTAAGCAACTGCCGAGGCTGGCGGCTTAACCCCCATGTCCGGCGGCTGAGGGACGGGAAGTGCGTATAAGTTGATCGCCAAAGCAGGCATATAAGCCTGGCTGTGCTAGGTTCCTATTAAGTAATGGCGGTTTGTGCTAAGTAATTCGTAGGGGTGGACCATGCAGCGCACGTAGGCAATAACGGTATAAATGACGAGGCCGGGCACATATACTGCTCCACGAAACGACACTGTCGCACGTGTAGTTGAATATAACCCCCCCCCCCCCCCCCCCCCCCGCCGGATCGGCCCGCCGACCCACCACGGCTTGTAATATCTGTCATGCATCCTCGGGGTATGTGTGAGTGGATGCCCCGCCGCCACATCCCCCCCACTCCCCCCCCCCCCCATTTACACTTGTGCACTCATGAAGTTTGCGCTGGTTTCGGACCAGTACATGTACGTATGTATGTATATACAATGCAACGTAGGACGCGCGCGGAAAGAGGCGGGGCTGGCGGAGTGCCTTGGCGGTGCGTAGAGTAGCGTGTTGGTGAGATTCGGGGTGCATCGGACGCCGGATGCCCATCCACCCGGCGTAAAAGACGCGTAATATTCACACTAGTCACACACAAATGTGTGAAAACCGGACATTCCGTGCCGGATGGATGGGAATACGGCGTCCGATGCAGCCAAAACCCCAGCAACACGCTATTCTATGCACCGCCAATGCACTCCATCCGCAACCCCCGCCTCATTCCCAGTCGTACGTGCTTGTGCACGCACGGAATGCTTGCACTGCTCCGAAACCACTGTCACATACCCCGCTCATTGGGTACCGATTGCGGCGCATGCACGGCTGGATATTTGTTTACATATACCCCGGGGAGGGAGGGGGGGGGGGGAGGGGGCTCAGCGTCCCGCTACTCACCCTGCATTGGATTAGGGGCGACGATTGCAAACAAGACGAGGAGGCGCGCATGTACTACTCCGAAACCACGCGATGTGCCCGGTGACCTCCATATCCAGCATGTCTACCGATGCAAGTAATAAGGACAGGACACCTCACCCCCCCCCCCCAAAAGTGGAGGAAGTGTAGGAGTGCAACCGGAGCATGACGGGATCAATTGTCGCTTATTTACAAGCACGGGCGGTGCTGCCAGACCCGATGGTCTACGGCGGGATAGAGGCGGCAGCGGCAGTAGCAGGAGCCGCAGCCTCAGCAACAAGCCGCAGCTCCTTCGCTCTGGCATGGATGCTGGCGTAGTCCTCGTCACTGTACAAATGATTTGGCAACACATCATGATCCCCAAGTGGGCGACATACTGCGCCGCCAAGTCGTGATTGCGTTTCTCCGCAGCATCACTGCGGGGGGTGATGTGTGGGTAGAGTGCCTCGTTGTAGGCTGCCAGGAACGGCGTGTACTGGGTAGGGTCGTCCGCACGGCCGCAGCCAGGCAGTCCCAGAAGGTGCCCCTGCCCGTACAAGCGGACATTGCCACGCCCGCGACACTTGGGACAGGGGTTACCGCCGGCAACTCAACTGGGGAGCCCACGGGCCCGCGGTGCGTAGTGTCCGACCCAAACATGTACCCATGGTATTGTTTCATGTAGGACCTGTCCTCCTCGGGGACACCCACGCCACGCTCCAAGTCCTCCAGGGGCTGCATCAAGTTCTTGTGGCTCATGATGAAGTCGGCAGCTCCCGGATCTGTTTCCGCCAGCGTCCTCTCCGTGAGGCTGTGCTCCTCGTGGCCCTTTTCATGTCAACACATGGATGGCACTCAGTTCCCGCCCCCGCCCCCGCCACCGGCCTGGTGGGGGCGGGGGGGGGGGGGGGGGGGGGGGGGGCGCACCGGGTACCGAATGTGCTTCACGGCATCTATGAAGCTCACTTCTGGCTCGCGGTACACCTCAGTGGGGCGGCAGTGGCACGTGCGTGCAAGGATGGCCTGCAGATTTGGAGCCTGCCCATCAATGTGGGTGATCTGAGCGGGGGCATCCGCCGGGGTAAACAGCAACGCGATCACGGGCCACGACCAAAACCTTGGTGCTAGCTAGCTCGCCGGCCTTCTCGGCACCAGCCGCGAAAGCGCGCCGCAATTCCAGCAAGGCGGCAAACAAGGCCTTCCTGCAAGGCACACGCTCAAAATAAGCGGCGCACGAGTCAGGGGTTGAAGGGGGCCGGGGGGGGGGGGGGGGGGGGGGGGGGGCACCTCTTCATTTGCCTCTGCTTTTTGCCGACCTAGGTCTCTGGCGCACTCCTTGCCCCCCCCCCCCCCCCCCCCTCGACTGGGTGTTAGTTTCTCCACCTCGGCCGCCCCCCCACCCCTTCACCGCTCACAGCGCCATGGCAGACCTCGTCTCCCGGGAAAAAGTGGGCGGCGGCCTTGTTGTCTCGCGTGTCCGCGCCGCCGGGATCGAGGAGGACGAGAAAGACATGAGGAAACGCGTGACAAGGTGGGCACGCAACAAAACACTCCACATAAGCACGCACCCACTCGTGGCTAACTTGTGCCGCGCGCAGGTTCGTCCGGGAGCGCCGTAAGGCCCACCTCAACGCCAAGGCTTGCAACAGTGCCAGCGGCGTAACTCGTGGTGGCCGAGGAGGCCGCATCCTCAGCCGCTTATAGGCGAAACGATTGTGGCTTGTTGTTTGCGTCTGGGCACAGGGGGCGTCCCGACGCCAAGGCAAGGAAGCTCATGGCGGCGTCGTCGACGGCACAGCCTTCCGGGGTGGTGAAGACACTGACGGCCGCCGGTCTCCCTCCGGACGCGCCGCTGGCCCGCCCACGAGGCAAGAACAAGCAGTAGCCCCCCCGGCGGGAGCGGCGGGCGGCGGGGGGGGGGGGGGGGGGGGGGGGGTGGGGGCGGCGGGGGGACCACGCCGCCCCCCCCCCCCCCCCCCCTCCCCGCCACATGCCCCGACGGCAGTTGTCGCGAATATTGTAATTCAAACATTCTTCGGCAAACCGCTGCCTGCCCCCCCCCCCCCCCCCCCCCCCCCCCTCTTGCGAATATAAGTATGTAACGTGAGCACCCTTTGGCAAAACATGGCAGCCAAACCGCCCGTCTGATGACCTTTGATCGGACGGCGGGCAGGCCCCGTTCAGCAGTACTAGCTATAATGTACACAAAATTCCCCACTCTTGCCGAATAGTACGGCTGCGATTCGCGCTCCCATGTACTTATAGTCGTAGTTAACCACAGGACGATCAGTCATTGCGCCCGGATTCGTACTAGATACCCGGTACCGGCTTAGTAAATTTATCGCGTACTACCCGGTACTACACGGACAACCTCGTACCTTATACGTCAGTGCCATGTAACGCGTCACCGTGCTAGTACGACTACCACAAGGATTACAAAAAGGGTTTATCGCCCGCCGGCAATACCGCCGGATGTACTCGTACGTTACTGGATGGACATGCCGCCACCAGCAGCAGCCTTCACAGATAATAGTAGTAGTGCTTCGTCACCCGTATGTCACATCTCATTCTCACAGTGATGTCCTTGCACCTGACGGTGCTCACTTCATTGACGCTGTCATGGACTGGCTGTGGCTCCCCAGGGAGGACCCTGCCCTTTTCCTCCCGGGCCAGAACACCGGCAACCAGAAATCACATCGACCGCCGCCCTGGGACATTCAGGCCATCCGGATCGACTTTTCACGGTCATGCCTTCCAGTTCTCCCGCTCGCGGACCGCTGCGTCCACGGCGGCTGCCCACGCTGCTCCCCCTCCCGGTGGTTCTGAGATGCCGGCGACCCCTTGGGATGAGTTCGGTATTAATAGAGATGACCCCGTCGAGTGTTCCCTTCTGAATGGCCTTCGTAATTCTGCTCGTAATACTGTCGCCGAGAGCACTGGTTTTGGCTATGCCTACGCATGGCCCCGCTACCTGAAGTGGTGCGCCTCCCTCTCAGTTCCCAGGAACCCCCTGCCAGCCTCGGATGAGACGGTGGCTCTCTATTTACAGTTCATTGCTAATGCGGCTGAGTCGTACTCGGTAATAAAAACAGCTTCCGCTGCGATTGCGTTCCTACCAACGTATTAATTTTTACAATCACCTTCCGACCCTCTCTCCGTGGGCCGCTATGGTGAGAGAGGCGGCTAAGCGCTCTATCGGCCTCAAGGTTTCCAATCGCAAAGAACCTTTCCTTTGGCGGGATGTTGTCGTGTTTGCGTCTGCGTATACGCATGAGAGTGCTCCTTACTGTCACTTGGTAGTCGCAGTTCTATGCGTCCTGTGTTTTGGCACAAAGTGCCGCTTCGACTGCGCGTCGGGCTTGAAACACACCGATGTCGTTTTCGCCCGGGCGATGAATTTGTGACGATTACACTCGTAAAAAGAAAAGCGGATCAGTACCGTCAAGGGACACAGGTTGTTATATCTGAGATTCCCGGCCCTATTTGCCCTGTCCGGCTGCTGCTGCGGTTGATGAATTTGACTCGGCCTATTGGTAGGCAAGCTCCTGTTCGTCCTATTTTTCAGGGCTTTGTTGGCAAATCTATCCGAGCTTTCCTAGGCGAAACTGCTCCCAATGGCAAAATTATTAATTTTGCCCAGTACTCACGGTACTTGTCACAGTGGATGGGCTCCATTATGGGCGTTACTGCTAAAGAGTTCCGGGCTACTTCCGGATCACACTCTTGCCGTGGTGGCGGTGCTTCGGCCGCTGCTACTGCCGGGATTGCCCGAGAGGATTGGGGTCAACATATGGGTTCCAGTAGTGTTTCGTGCCTAGTCAGGTGTATGAAGAGTAGTGAGGAAAGACTGCTCTCCGTATCTCGCGTAATCATGCCCGCCCCATCGGGTTCCACTGTTGTGGACGGCCGGCCGCTCCTGAAATGCCGACTACATCCGTGCCTTGCGAGGCCCCCATGCCGGAATTTGAACCGGACGAGTGCACAGTTCTTGAGGTGGACGGTCGCCCGGAGAATATTTTTACTTGGTATGTCCCAGATCAGGCTGATGAGGATGAGTCATGAGTTTGACTGACAACTCTACACTGGCTCCGCCGATCTTGCTTACACTCGGTTGCACACTGAGGCTACGTACTAATGTTGTCTCAGTGCCTGCCGCTCAATTGCGAGCGGGCACGGCTCGGAAAACTGAGCGTTTTCAATTGCCGTGGATGTAGTTGGACGCAGCTTGCGAAGTACAGCTGGAGACCGGCATTTGAAAATGCCGGTTTCCGTGCCGTAGCCCGCCGCATATAATGTGGCGGCTGTCAGTATGATTGCTCATTCTCTCGTCGTGCCTACCGGCGATCTGGTTTCCCACCCGCCCTCCCTTTGGAGTCTCATTTGTATTTTGCATACTTTGGTACCTTGTTTCTGCGATGTGTTTGTGCACTGTGGTGCGAGTACTGTGGTACTAGTTATGGGATTTGATGTGTTGCTCTGACCAACTGTGCTAAGTATCGTGCCTTTTGGTTGAAATGACACTGCTGGACGACCGATGGCATGTAGATGAGATGTATGAGTACATAGAGGCGGCAGTTACCCAGCTTTTTCATTTCCTGTAACGAACACCCATGTGCCCTCCGACCTTCACCGGTTGCACACTGAGGCTACGTACTAGTGTTGTCTCAGTGCCTGCCGCTCAATTGCGAGCAGGCACGGCTCGGAAAATCCCCGGTTGGTGCAAAATCCTTATTAGCCCTTCGGGGTTCGAATGAGGCAATGGCCTATGGGCTATGCTAGACCTCCGACTGCAGTTGGCGCAAGAGGTCAAGTGTTGGGGCGGCTTTGGCCGATGTCCCGGCGGGGCGAACTGTACTTTTTCTTTTACATGGTTTAAAATAAGACTTCTGGGTGTCGGTAACATCATTTTATAACTTTCCTTGTGGATTCGCTGTCACGGCGCACCCGCACGGTGTTAAAAATGGCGAGTTTAGCGATTATCCGGATATACCGCACCCGTACGTTATTTCGGCGATTTGCTGTCTCACTTATGCGCGTCGCGGCGCGATACCGTTGCAGGCACCCATCACTAAGGCGGGCACATCTCACATGCCCACCGACATTCCGCTGTCACCCTCGCCCACCCACCCGTGCTGCTCATCTTTCCGATATGAACCCCCTCAACCATTGTACCCCAAGTAAGTCCCCCCTCCGCCGAGTTTCCGGCTGTGTCATTCCGTTTAAGGCCCGCAGAATCCCACGGCGGCCTGCACGTTTAGCTGAGCGGCGTCGGTTTTCGTCGGTTTCCGCGACACATCCAGCTCGACCCATTTCGGCGGGGGAGTTCGGGCACCTTCCACGCTGCATCTGGCATGCATGCCAAGTTCCATATGAGCAGCTTAGACATATATATGGAGATGTTCTGTGTGTGGGTGTGCTGTTGCTTGTGGGCACCATGATCGCGTCTCGCCCACGGCCCACCCAGATGGCCCGCCCCGCGTCCCTCGTCTCCACCTTTCGAGCTCTTCGCACGCCGAGTGAACTCGCCGCGCCGTCGGCACCGCTACACATCCCGCCTTCTGGAATCTGATTTCAACCTACCATATCAACACTATCCCAGGCTGCCACGCGTGTTTGACTAGTATCGGGTCACTATGCCTTGCGAACCTGACGGTCTCCTCCCGCAATCTTGTTTCTTTGAGCTTTAACTGCCCAACCGCCGCCGCGGGGGTGAACTCGGGCACCGCTCACAGCTCACCCCAACTAAATTCAGGAGCGCAGACGATAGCTTTACTCTAGGCAACTGTGTCGTGGTGGCTTGTGTTTGCCTTCCGTTGCGGCTATGTGCTGCGGTTTTTTCTACCGGGCATGAGTGCCGCAGTTCCGTCAGTTATATCACTCAAGGCGGCGCATCGCGTTGTACCGACATAAAAATGCGCATTGTGTTTGGAGCCTTCATCAACACCGGGAACCCATGGCAAGCCAAAAACAAGGGAACCCAAACCGACCCGGCTGTCGGGCGAGACGATTTTCCCATCTCGTCTCGCCTTGGCTGGATCAACAGAACGAGATGGCCAGAGAGACATTTGCCTCGGCTGCCTCTCGACCCGTGTCCGCACGACCCCCCTCCCGCCGGGCAGCAGCATCGGCGGATGCCGCGCATGCCAAGGCCCAGTAGCTCGGGCAAGCGAGATAGTCACGTACGCCCCTTTACCTGGTTGCCCCTTGCTGTTGATGTTGCATGATTCTACGCGTGCCTCGCTCGGCTGCCGGTGCCTATCTTGCGCCCATGTTCTTTACTTCGTTGCTATGCCGTCGTTGCACAGAAACGCCGACTTGCTCGCTGCGGCGAGAGTGCGACTCAACGCAAGGCTGGCAGGGGTCGATGCCTTGGCCTACACATTTGTCGATGTGGAGCACTGGCCGGGAAACCTCGTGGAAGCCTACGCCAGAGCGATCGGCAAGCCCTCAAGCCGTTCAGCAAAGCCGATTAACAAGCACACGGTCTTCATGTGGAAGGACGTCACTGATGGGAGCAGATCCGACAAGTCTTGGTGCTACACCACCTTCCATCATGTCCAGTTGCTCTTCCGGCTCACCCAAGTCTTGGACGTCGGAGTGGGCGGCGTGCCCGTTTACATGAACATGCGTGTGAACTCCAGAGGAGATGTCACCCTAGATGTCACCTGAATGTCCATCAACATGCCGTTCCACAACACCACCCTGCCCGTCCTCCACAGAAACAAGAGGCAATCCACCAGGACCTGCGACGGGTTCATATAGGCTGCGCCTTTGGCCGACTTGAAGCCAAGAGACCGGAGGTAAAGTCTGTCCGCATCTATCACCCATCGCTTGGATGGCCATAATGGCATGAGAGTGCCGTTTGGTAACCTGATGTGGATGAACACATGCGCCATCAGCTTGTTGTACGACACGGTTGGATGTGTGGCTGATGAGCGCTTGCCAGCGTCTCTCCGTGCAGGACAGGTGAGTGTAGAGGGCCAGCGCGACATAATACATGTGCTCCTGTATCATTGGCACCGCATTCTTCTCCGCCTAAACCGCCACCTTGGGATCAACCTTGGTGCTTATGGTTGTCCACAGGCTGCGATGTGTCTTGAAGATCGACACGAAGATGGCGAGAACATCTTCATCGCTGGCACCCGGAAGCGCCTGCTCAGCGGTTTTGTGCGCTACAGCAGCCGCTGATGCCGCTGAAACTGTAGGTGCATGGTCTGTGCGATCAGAGATGGGGTACTTAACAGCCCATTGGTGGCCATAGAGAGTTGTAAATCTGGTTTGGTGATCGCGCCGCTGCCGCCTAACCCATGGCTGGTATGGGTGGGGGCGCATTCCATCCTCATCCTTGTTGGCATCCATGGGCTTGCGTGTTCGAGCGGCGCGGCCCATAGTGAACCTGATCGTAGGCAGTCCAGGGCGCACGCCTTGCCGCCCATCTCCAACCTCTGCTGGTGAATCAGCCGCTGCGCCGCCGGCGCCAGCATGAGGTGAACCGCCACCAGCGCCCGCATCTACCGCCAGAGATGCAGCAGCATTCGCACTGGCCTCACCAGAGGGAGCTGCAGCGCTCCTCGCGCCGATGCCGTCCGATAGTCCTGCGGACTGCTGGCCGTTAGGACGCTGAGGGCGCTTGCCGATTGGTCTCTCCATCTGGCCCTCGGCCTCCTCCTCTGCGTCCCCGGAAACTGATGCCGCGACTAGCCTCGCGAAGGCCAGGACGCGAGAATTGTTCTCACGCAACTATTCGTTGGCCTCGTGCTCCCTCTCGGCTTCTTCCTCGGCATCCGCTAGCTCCGCCATAGTAATCCCGAACCGCTCCGCCAACCGATTGTAGTTGCGCTGCTTGGTGCGATAAAGCTTCCGCCACTTGTTGTCCTCCGCCTCAACGGTGAGCACGAGCTCCCCGCAGTGCGCCTGTAACTCCTTGAGCTTGTTGAGCTGCGCCGCGGTCTTGCTCTTTTGCTGCTCGAGCGCGGCATGTAACGATGCGATAGTGCCCTTTAGCTTTGTCACCTCCCGGTTGTCCTGCTGCGGCCCGCTGTCGCCGTTATCGCCCTCTCCACCAGTCGCCGCGTCTGGCTCCTCGATAGCATCGGCCTCTCCCTCCTCTGTCGCCCCTTCCGTTCCTTCGGGTAGGTCGGCTCCCGCCTTTACTCCCCCGTGGGCGTCATCTGCGGGGCTGTCGAGCGGTTGCTGCGCTTCGCCCGCGCCGGCTCGTCATGTCTTCCGCCCACCCACCTTCCGTTTTCCCGCTTGGCATACGCCGCCGATGGCGTAGATGGTCTCGCGGCCTTGGGCATGCACCGAAGACCCACCCGACCGCGGGCGCTGTTGGTTGGATGGGACTGGTATGCATGCCACTAGGGCATGCATGCTATCATTCGCGCGGGTAAACTGTCGCGACGCCGAGTATCTGCTGGCAGTAGGAACACCGCGTATCAGCCGGGGTGTTGATTGATGAGTGCGGCACATGGTAGTCGCCCGACCGCGGTCTACGCCGTGAAGGAGTATACTGCTGCGTAAAGTACTGAGAATTTTATTATTTCATGGTTCATACATTTATATTGCGCTAAAACCTCCATTCGGAGGTCGCTGGGTGCGCCGTGGTATTATCGAATTTAAATGAGCCAGGAAAGGCGATCACTTTCGTATAGCGTGGTTTCTTGTACTTGTAGGCGCATCGACACCAGTGCCCGGACTCACCTTTTTACATCAGTGTTTTAACATATGCGCACTACAAACAAAACTGAAAGCAACAATGAAAGGTTGCCAGCAAAAGAGACATCAGCATGAAACCAAAGTCAAGCAGGAGGCTCGGGAGCCAAGAACCAAGGAAGAGCCAAGGGAACCACGAAGTCGCCAAGCTGCCAAGGAACCAAAGGGTCAAGGGAAGCAATGAAGCCAAGACAAGACCGGACAGACCGAATCCGGAAAGGGTTTCCGAATTGAAACCAATATTGGTTTCATATTGGTTTCCCCATATGAAATTAATGGGGACCACCGCCACAGGGAAGGCCATCAGCCGCAGCGAGTACGCTTGCAGCCGATGACCCGGTTCATAGCAACACAGGCCGACGAAGGACGTGACGCAGGCGCAGGAGCACCATCACGTGCCGCGCGCGCCGCCGCGACCCCGCCAAGAACGTTGTCTGCATATGCCATGTTGATGAGCAAGGAGAAGCGGCGGCGCCACGCAGACAAGAGCTGGCCGATTTTCTGGCCGGTGTTCGTGTGGCTAGCTTTTGTGAGCTCCACCAAGAAGGCCTCAGCGTGCGGGGCCAGCGAGCCGTACTCGGAGACGGCGAAAGGAACAAAGTGAAGCATGCCGGCGGCGTTTCGGACACCCTCGTCATACTCTTTGATTTTGTGGCGCTCTGGGGCCCGCAATGCAGTCGTTGGATCCGAGCTTGACACGCCGAGGATAGGGGCAATGGTGGTATCGATAGCAACCGTGTTCCCGCGGATATCACCATACCCAAACAGCCCAACATCGGCCGGCCGGCCGGGAAGAGAAACAAGCACCGACGGGTCCGTGACACCCACGCCCAGGGCGGACTTCACGTCGGGGCAAACGTCGGAAAGGCCATGTGCCGCCCACTCGCGTGCGCCGTGATATGAGTCGCCCCCATAGCAACGGGCCACGTGAACAGCGTACGCGACCGCCCAAGCTGAGGGAGTGGATTCCACTCCGGCGTCCTCAAAACGGGCCAGCATGCCTTGTACCGAGAAGGAGCAAAAAACACAAGGGCAAGGCTCGCCAAGGGAGAGGACAAGAGCCGCCGGAAGGCCAAATGGGCGGCAAGCGGCAACGCGGAACATGGAATCGTAGTACTCAGGGGAACGCTCACGGACCTCACCAAGGCGACCCTCACTTGGAGGACCAGTCACCAGGAACGCTGTCGCAACGCGTAAGAGGCGGCCCCGGAAGTAGCTACTGTCATGGCCGCTTGTAGGCGTACCCGCAACAAGCTTTGCGAAACGGACCATGTGGATGCGGTGGCTCGCTCAGAGTTTCCTGGACTTTCCGCATGGAGTGCAAGGGGAAGTCCGAGTACTAAGGGATAGCTTGGAGGTCGGCCGCCGAGCGCATCGCAGACGCCGGCTCAGGCTCAGCCTCAGCAAGTCATCAGACGCCGGCTCAGTGGCCCAGCTGCCGGCCCGGGCGACGGGAGAGCGCTTGGAGGGGAACAACTTTTGGGCAGAGGCCAACGGGCCCGCTAGATCCTCGAGCACCCCGTCTCCACACTCGTCAACGACACGGGTATGAGCAGCCCGAAGCTCGACAGCCCACATCCGCGCCGACACGTTGGCGCCGGCATCGAGCACCAACGCTAGGGTGGCCAAAGCATGATGAATCGAGGACGCCCCAACAAGGTAGAGGCTATGAGGGTTGGGTACGCCTGACGGCTCATCGGAAAGGAACGCGCCGGCGTCGCTCAAGGTGGCATATTGAGCACGGAGGAAAGTCACAGCTTGGCCAACCACAAGTGTTACTCGCACATGCAATAGCGTTCTAGGTGGTTCTAGTAAATTCTAGTACCTGCTAATACTAATACCTTACTAGGGCAGCGCTCCATCTCACGCTAGGTATCGTCATCCTCTAGCAGGTGACACGATAGCGTACGACAATCGCCGCTGCTGGTACGCAGGTACATACAGGTTACTCGCACCCCATGTGGGTACTCGTAATACTGTCCTGCACTACTAGTCGCCTTGTAGTAGCGCGTACTGTCGCCTCATCGTCCTCGTACCAGTACTTCGCCTTCACTTGTACTCGCACTCGCAATGCTCATACTCGTACTTCGCTTGGCTTGTACTCGTTCTCGTCCGCCTCAGTCGCCAGTTCTTCGCTCCTTCGTCGGCTCCCGCAGTACAAAGTGCAGCAGTGTAGAGTACATAACAACAAGGGCGGCAGCGCCGATGTGGGAGGCATATGGGACAACCACGTTATCGCCGATGCCGAGGCCCCCAAATTGGATCGGGAGGGACAGCTGCGTGCGCATGGAGGGCGTATCCAAGAGTTCGGGGCTAACATGTGAGCGTTGAAAACGCGGCGTCGTCTGCATCTTTAAGGAAAGACGTAATAGTGTCGCCATACCCCTCAGAAAGACCCAAGCCTTGAGGCGTAAAATTGAAATTGAAATTGATTTACAACATGCTGACTTGCTGATCTCCACTGCCCAAGCCGAGTTGCTTTTAAGACATGTTTTACCCAACCGCTGTGGGAACCCTAGGGATTACGGATGCATCTTCCGGCCTTTTTCCTTGTCGCCCGCGCCCCTCCTCCTTCCATGCCGCTTGGCATTGTCCCGCCCCCGCCGTGGCCGGGGTGTCGTGTACGGTGGTCTTCGGAAGCGTGTATGTTAACGGTGGGTGTGCGTGCGGGGTTTGTGGGAGGTACTGAGGTTGGACATGGCAGGTTTGAGGGACTGTCAGGATATGCGGAGGAGAGTAAGTAGCCATCCGATTGAGTGTCGTTGGAGTTTCCTACAGAGGTAGATTGCAGCGGCGCTGGGGGGCGAAGGGGGTTTGTCCGGAAAATGCTTCTTGGGGCGGAGGACCGCGAGGCTATGGATGGCTTCTAGTGTGAGTTTGTGCATGGTGCCGCTGCGGCTGAGGGTGACGGGGATGATTTCCATCGGGCACTGCCAACCTTGTTGGCGTAGGGCGCTCACCATGTGTTGGTATTTTCCGCGGATGAGAGCGTGCACGGTGGCATGATTGAGATCAGTACAGTATTTGAATTCTATTATCCGTATTTTTTGGACTGCTCTGGGATCGGTGCTGGGAGATATAGTTTCGGTGGCCGTACTGCGTCCGGCTTGCAGTGTTTAGGGCGGAGGTAAGGGGTAGCATGGTCGTGGGTGCTTGGGCGGCGCTGGGACCTTCGGTTGCCCCTTCTTGGGCGTCCGCTAGGCGATCGGGGATGTTGATGCACTTGATTGTGTGTGTGATTCTGTCGGTTAGGTCGGAGATCAAGGTGTCTCTGTTGGGGGAGGGGAAGTCAGCCACAAGTGTGTTGCCCGCGTCCGTGGATAGTACGTGCCAGCGACCGCCGTTTAGGACTTCCAGGTCGTTGAGGAGGAGTTAAGCGTCCTATTGTGTCGGTCTGTCTTTAGGTCGGCCATGGAGGGGCAACTGCCTGCCATGTGGCCGATGCTGAGGTGTTGTCCGCATTTCATGCATGTAAAGGACGGCTGGCCTTTGCGTCTCATTCGGCTTGAGTGTGTTCCCCACATGAATTCCGGCGTGTGGATTCTTTCCGAGGTGGTGATGTCCGAGGGGGTGGCGAGGTCCGGCATTACACTTGTGGCCAACGCCTAGTCTATTATGAGGTGAAGGTGTACGGTTTCGTCGGAGGCGTCGCGGCCTACTGTAGCGTTGGCGTGTTTCCGAAGGGCGGCTTTCAAGTTGTGGGGGGTGTGAGTGGTGGTCGGCGAGCCTTGGCATAGGTTCAGCCACACGTCATCGATTGCTTAGGGAGTTGCGCCTACGGTTACGATAGTGTCAGCTGGGATCAGCCCGTTGCCTACTTCGCCGGCGGTAATGTCGGCTTGTTCGTTGCCTTCGACTCAATATGGGCTTTGACTTTCTGGAGGATGGTTCGGAGTCCCAAATCCGTTCGGTGTCGGAGGTGGCGTACTATATGTTCGAGTAGTATTTCGTGAGCATGGCGTCGTAAGGGTATTGCGGCCATACCAATGTGGGCTTGCCCACGCACGGCACGCGCTACACTACCGGGGCGTTCATAACACGCGCCCAGGAGACGCGGGCATAGGCAAGCATGTGTCGGGCGAGAGAAACGCGAAGCCGCATGCCGCGGCTACTCTTTCTCGATGACCGCTTGGGGCCGTTGCACTGTGTGGATCTGTGAACCGTAACGAGCCTCAGAACTATATATATGCCCCAAGCACACCGCACGAGACGCCGGAGCCGTACCCATGCGCGCCACTGACGGGCGCATATCGGGCAGCATATATGGGACGAGCCAAACACGCTGCAACATGCCGCACCTCGTCCGGATGAGTGCTTGTAGGCGTTCCGCGGGGCGGCGCACTAGGGTCATTATGCAAATAGCTCCGAAACCAGTCTGATAAACCGCGGCACACGGTTTACCGTGCGCCTCGCATAGCGCGCTATGGGGGCGCACATGCGGGCTAGCTTATGCCGGGCGAGGCAAGCGTAACTACCCCTCGCCGACTTTGGCTTTGGAACCTCGGCGACCGTCGCTGGTGCAGCAGCAACGGCGGCCTCGTCGTCACCCTCGCCTCGACATCATTGGCATCGTTACGGGCCGGCATAGGCTACAAGGGCCTCTACGCCGGCCAACCCGCTCCCGATGTCACAACGTCTCATCTGTGACAACACGAGCTGCCCGCCAGGGGACAACTCCGCCACCTAACGCGACTAATGCATTTCGTGGCGTCATCCTAAGCATGCGCCTTGTGAGGTGGTCAACATCCCTCGCTGGTGCAACAGCGGCGGCCGCCTCATCGCTCTCCGCGAAGAAAGACCCACGGCGCCAGCTTACCGAGTCGGCGGGGTCTTCTGCGACGTCGCCGACAACCAACCCCGACACACCCAAGAGCCGGTACGACACGACCACACATGGTCCCACGTTCCCGGGCCCCTAAGCGTCGTGGGTTTCACCCGCCGCCCTTCGCGCGACGCGGCGAAACAACTACCGCTGGTGATGGCAGCGGCCTTGTACCGCGGTTATCGCGCGCTGTTGCGTGTCCACCCCTCGTAGCGTGCATCACGAGTACATGTGCAGAGTCACCATCGCGTCGCGTACAACGTACCAATACTTCACCCGGCTATACGCGGCGCGCTCGAGCGCTCGTGCGCGCAACTGTACTCGTCCTACTGATGCCTATGCCGCTGCTTTACTGGGCGCTCGTCGCCAACTTGGCCGCTTCTACCCCTGATTCTACCGGCCTACAATTCCGGCTCGTGCCGCACGCCACCAACCCATCACTACAGCGCGCGGCAAATGCTATATGGCGCGGTCGGGAGACGGCGCTTTAATTCCTCGACACGTCCGGCCTATGTCGCGCCGGCGTCAATATATCCCGTCCGCGTATATTCTGCGCCTGCGCCTCGATCGAGGTTCCTGACCTCTCGGCGCAAGACCCCTTTTGCAACTCAAAACATCTTCCGCCTGCTGCCGACTGCCCACACTCGCAGTCGTAAACGAACCGCGTGTAAACTGGCAAAACCAGACTCGATTGCTCGTTGAAATGTTTTAAACGTGTATATGAGCTTTCTTAACAAATTTGATTGTCCTAGTGCGACTCGTACGGTATGTTAGTGGTTTCAACATGGTAAATAACCGGTACCATCGGGTTTCAATATATAGTCAGTACGGGCTGCGCCATCGCCCGCGACGACCCCTGCGCTCCCGGCCGGGGAGCTACTTAGGACAGCCACCAGTAGCTCGTCTGCCATCTTCCAACCGCTGCCTTCGGCAGCGCCCTCTCGTTTCCGCCTCCGCCCTGCGGGCTCCTTCTCCGACGTTCCCTCCCTTTCGCTGAACCTTCCTACCTGTAGCCATAAAATGGCGCTTTTCCATGTAAAACAGCCTTCTCACTTTTTTGGCAGACCACACTCGATTGCATTGATTCGAAATTTGAGTTTAAAATACTACGAGCAGTTCGTTCTGCCATGAGCGTTCGCGTTGACCAGCACTGCTGGCGGCGAATTGGGGCGTAGTCAAACTTTTTGGTTACCGGGATGAGAGCGTCCAGAGAATGCACGCAAAGTATTCGGGCGTAGTGACGGGCGAATAATTGTCGCGCGATGTCGCAGTAGATCTATGCTTCGCAATATTATCGCTACATATGCGTGATGATACGAATACTCATGCATGACGAAGTACCCGAGGATGGACAAGTACTCTAACGAGCTCAGTACCGGAGCTGTCGCCGTGGTAGTAGTCTGATCTGATCTGCGACGTCATCAATACCTGTATGTACGGCACCGGGACGGCTTGATGAACGACGACTGTGCCGACGCGACCTACACTTGTCAGCTCTCGTCACTCATTCACAAGCTGCGATCACCCCTTGTAGAAGACAAAGACTGTCACCAGCGACGCAAGTTGAAGTGGGCACAGGCGAGCTGATTTGAGCAGGTGAGTGGCATGTGCCACAGACCACGGGGCGGGCCATTGTATGTGCGATGCCCCTATGATGCCTTTGTTTGGCCGACCATGCAACCATGTCGTTATGTGCTTACTCGCATTTCATGGCAACAACCGTGGTCGGTCACCCGAGCAGTCAAGTAATAGGAAGGAGAATGGGAGAGTCAGACGCGGGGGGGGGGGGGGGGGGGGGGGGAGGGGGGGGGGGCGGGTGAGTCAGGTTGCAACACTGCGTTGACAGTCAATTCTTCCCTCTTGTTCGCTTGAGGGCCTCAATATCCCTATCGATCATCCCTATCGCTGTAGGGAACGTGTCGATAGTCACTTATCTCGCGAGATCTGGGTCATGCTTCCCACTAAGGATGGAAGTTAGCGTTCACCAGTACGTTATGAGGCGCTTCACCTGACAACGCGACTGCTAGTTGCTGCTGCTTCTCAGGAATATGGCGAAAAAAAAGTCTGGCGGGAACAAGAACAAATCTGCTCCTGCAGCTCAGCCCGAAGCGCCGGCAGAGGAGCCCCCCGCCAAATCTTCTGTAGAACAAAGCGATGACACATCAGCCGAGGGGCCATCTCTGCAGTCTGAGAATAGCGCTCTCCGCTCAGAGCTGGAGGAGCTGAAGGCAATGTTGGCATCTAAGGAAGCTGAGATACAGACCCTGAAGACCACACTGGAGGCGACAAAGGCCCCAACCTCTCCCCTTGCCACCCCAGCGAAGAGCACTGAGGAGATGGGCATGCTGCAGGAGCGCTTGTCTAAGCTTAAGAAGGATCAGCAAGAGGCAGATGCTGCCCGGGACATGGCTTGGGCAGAACTGAAGCGGTGCGTTCAGGAGGTCGCAAAGCTTGCAAATGCAGGCCTGAAAGAGTCACAGAGCATTACCAGCACATAAATAAATATGCTGCTTGCAGCATGTGCTCTGACCTGCGACCCACACGGCCATGTTAGATATGCAACAGCTGTAAGGCACCACCGCTTCTCGCCATCTGAACACTGTTGCTTTACTCGGAATGCCATGGGGGTCACCATGGAGCCACATATGCCGTCCCTGTCACAGCAGCAGCTTCACTTGCTTACAGGCAACATCACCAATTGGATGCCAAATAATAGAGAAGGTCTCGAGCTAATCAGATAAGTTTCATGCCCGCCTTGTTCCTGCGGCTCATGAGGACTGACTGCGCGAAAGATGCTGCCAGCCCTGTGCATGCCAACAACCGCGTGCTGCTCATGTGCGTCAGAGCCAAAGAGACCAGATTCAGCGGCGCAGCAAACATCAGGGCGGTGGTGCTTGTGATCGTCCGATGCCATAAGTACCAGAGAAACATTATATGGCTCGGTAGACTCAGCAGCACGCATGTGACCTGCATCACAGATGTCTTTGGGGGGCATGGGGGAAGGGGGTTCAACGGCACGCAGTGTATACAACAGACGTCATGCAATCATGCATAGGGTGCCATGCGACATACCAAGAGCGGCGAACGCTGCAACGCGTCTGCATGCATGTGCATCATCCCAATGCTGCCAGATATGCCTGTCAGTGTCAGGTATGCAGCAGCTGATGCCAGCGGGGGCACATATCTCCTCGGGCGTCGCAACGTGGGAAAAATGTAAGCATCCTGATTCAGGAGGAGAAGAATCGAGGACAGCGGGAGAATCATCACTTCGCTGCCTGCAAACCAGATAGTATCCAGGCCGATGCACGCAGCGTAGCATAGGAGCGTGATGAGATTTCCAGCAGCTGGTAGCCATCCCAGTCCCTCGGCGAAGAGCGCTGATCGCGCGCAACTGGCCTTGGACATCGCCCGATGGTAGGTAGCCATACTGAGAGAGCCCTCTGGCAGGCAGGTGCCCAGGAAGCTGCTGAGCTTGGATCCTCCTGCCACAGTCGGCCTCTGCAGCACTCCAGCATTGTCATGTGAGGCCCTAGGACCGCCCTCCTCATGCTGTGAAACCTTCATCTTGATGCAAAATGCTAACAGTGCGCTTTGCACTCCGTAAACTGCCAAAAGAGAGGCGTATCTGAATGTTCTTTGCTCATCCTCAAGACCAGTTATGGCGTCCGGGTAGAGCCTCCGATGATGAGTGAAAGCGGGAGTGCTCTCATGCTCCATGAAAAAAGCTACAGGGAGAAGGGCTGACCAGAGGAGCAGAGTCGGGGGAAGCATCCATGAAGTTCCTGCCATGGGGAGACTAACGAAGACAAGGGCTGCTGCCACTAGAACACACGTCAGCGTGAGCAGCAGCTGCAGTGTGTGCTGTAGTGGGAACAGTTCTGCTGCAATATACCCACCAACAGAACAGCCCGCCATCAGAGCTAGCGCTGTGCGAGCTGCCACGCCTGTGTCTCTTGAACGGTGCGTCTGCCCCAGCGCGGCAAAGCCTGATAGCATCCCAAGAATTAGAAGCCACAGCGCCCAACTCTCTGCGTTCCCAGAGCCATAGCCATAAACTGCTATGTCATCCACCTACATCATGTGGCACAGAACCCCACAATTCTCAGCAGGTTGTATGTCCACAAAGTCAAGCAGCTGGTTAAAGAATATGGCGAGACCGCACCTCTTGAGCATGCGTTTCAGCAGGCTTGAAAATGCGCAGGCACGGCCTTGCTGCATGGATGCCGTGCCTGGGTTGCGTGTGGCAGGACAGCGCCAACGGAAGTGGTGGCTGAAGAGTGGCCAACATGACGCCAAGAGCAAGCAATCCGAGGACTGCAACCTTAGCTGTTGCTGAATGCCTGTAGTGCGTGTACACCAAAGGAGAGAGGGTGACGGCACCCAAAAGCAGCAAAACACCCAATGCGAGGACCTCGCCAGGTGAATTGCCAATCACACTCGTCACCACATCCATCATGGTGTGCCGGACCTCCCAGCAACAAAAGAGGCAAGCACCAGAGTAGAAAAGGCCCAGGTTGGGTGGAAGGCGCTGGCGACGTAGTGTACCAGCCTTGGCAGGGTGAAGCAACACTGCCGCTGAGGATACGGACACCAGGAACATGACATGGAAGGCTTGCAAAGGGTGTACAAGCAGAAGCATAGCGGCCTTGCATGCATATATCAGCTGGGCCAACTGAGCATTCCATGCAAGCACTCTTCCACTTGACGAAAGCTGGCTGGAGATCACAAGCCCAATGCCAGATGTGGCAATCACCGCATACGCTGGGTACACCTCCCCCAGCCAGAGATTTCCAGAAATCAGAGCTGCTTCTGATAGTGACAACATGCCTGACTGCAGCACCAGCGCGATCCCGATCAGAGCAGGAGGCGCCCGTGACAGTATCAGACCTGGCAGCATGGCGGTGGGGGCTGTGTAGAGTATCAGGAGAGCACAGATACGCTGCACATTCCATGTGCTGTTCCAGCTGATATCCAGGAACCAGAAATGGTGCGATACGAACCAAAGCCCGGTAATTCCGCAGCCCGCCAGAAAGAGGGCATACTCTCGCAGCGAGGTGGTTCGGTAGTACAGGCCGAAGCCCAATGCGCTGATCAGTGGTGCAGGAATGATGCTGATTGGCACACCAACTGTCAGGCACGCCCCCACACAGGACATCAGCAGCCCGGCAAGACACACAGAGTATACTGCATAGGACTGCAGCGATCCGCTGAAGTGCAGAAAAACCATCGCGAAGTGCCCGTAGACAGCCAGAGTCACAACCACCCAGTCCCATGGAGGCTGAATTGAAATGTACTCCCTGAAGGCGACAAACAGAATCCGGCCCTATTGGCAAGCCACAGGATATACTTCAGAACAGGCGCTTCATGTCAGGCAGTGCCATGCAGAGATGCTGGATGCAGTTCAGCACAGCAAACCTTCAAAACCGGCCTCACCTCAACGCCAGCTACAAAGGCGCCAAGACAAATCAACGTGCATGTCCAGCGCGACAAGCTGGCAGCTCTGGCATTCAGTCCACTCCACCAAATTCCGCCAGGGGAGCTCAACACAGCCAGCAATGGCCCAGATGTCAGGAGGAGCAAGCTCCACATGTGCATTGACTGTGTCATGGCATCCCAATGGATTCCCGCATACATGGCGGAAGGCAGCATGGCAGTGAGCACTGCTGCACATGCTGTTTCGACCTTGCCCTGATAGCACAACATGATTCGAGCTGTCAGCAGTGAAAGCACTGGCACACCTGGAAGTAATGATGAATTTATATGCTTTGCATGCGATGTGCTTTATCTGACTCCGACACCGCTGTAATATGGTTATGCCATGTGAGATGGTTTATGCCACTGTGTCTTTTGTCAATATGTGTCAAATAGTACCTGTGCAGCAAAATCGCCAGGTTGTCGCTCCGCATGCTTCCGAGAAGCAGCTGCACCCCCGCTATGCGCGTAGAATGAGGAAGGCAGAGGTGTGCAAAGGGCGTAAAAGAGAGCCGGAAGCGCGACTGCAAGGTAGAAGGGTGCAGAAGCCGCCCCCACCGCTGCCACACAGCCCCAAGCAATTATTGGCGCGCACATTGTAACACCGCCATTTAGCACCAGGCGTTCCATTGCCAGCACCACAGGAGGGTACTGCATCTGAACCCAGCGGAACTGGACCGTTCCCCAGCATCCGGTGTGGAACAGAACAGTCGTGCAGCACAGGAAGGACAGAAGACAGAGCAGCAATGGGCGGCCGCCCACATCGACCCCGCTCTCACTGACGATGAGGCAAAGATTAACTGCAGCCAGCGTAATCCACATCGCGGCCAATGCCCCTTCCCGCTGCCGGAAGTAATCCAAAAAATACACAGCCACGACTCCACAAACAGATACCCCTGCCACCTGCAGATAAATACAACATAGTCAACAAGATTCCACCTACAATTCCTAGCCATAATGCACTTGAAGCATGATGTGTGACATTCGAGGCGAAACTCAGGGCAAGCAAGACGCACCAGATTGCCCCCAAAGCCCAGAACCACTGCCAATGCGGGGACAGATGCCACTGCCACACGTGTGTTGTACGCAAACGCCCCGGGCATGAAGCGCGATGTGTCGCCAGATGATTGATGCGCCATTTTTTGCTGCGTATGAATGGCTGCAAATCTGCTCCACAAGCACTTTTCTAATTGACCTCGGCAGACGCTGCGTGCTGCTCGGGGGTAAGTGTTTTCTTTATGGCGAGCGCGTGGATTTCCTTGAGTTCCTCTTTCAGGGCGGCGTTAACCTGCACACACACCGTCCGCAAAACATATATGAGAAAATAGGGTGATGTGAGGAGTGAATTTCGCAGAAAGAACGACGTCAGAGGGTTAAACACCAGTCTATGCCGCGCAAGTGGCGGCTTCCCGGCAAATTTCTCGGACACCACCAAGGACACCTCAAACGAGGCCCCACACCTGCGGAGAAACACGCAGAGATCCCAATCAGAAGCCGTTTCCTGTACGAGTTGCAAAGTAGTCTGGCACCCAATCAGCGTCGTCAGCAACAGATGACAGAGACGGAGATCGCGGTGACTTACCCGCCTGATGTGTCCAGCACAGACACGTCAGTAGCCGCGAGTTCGGTCGTAAGCTTCGCCCTAATGTATTCCGCGTCAACCGTCATTACGTTGAGGTGAGACGCCGAGCAAGTGCTGCTAAGCGCCACCGGAGGAGGGGCCTGTTCGGTGGGTTGCCTGGCGTGGTTCTGGCCAATAGCGTTAGTAGCGCTTCCCCTCTTCACCTGGCGCAGCATATATTATCCAGTCTTCTCGGCGGCGCTCCGCTGACGATCCACTGACACCGCCCGGCTCATCTACCTACCGCTTGTACGAGCATAGAAATCAAACCCGTTTCGTGTCGTCAGCCCGTATGCTGATGGGTTAGTTGAGTGTAGTTACGATCTTTAGTTTAGCTGGGGTATCCTCCTTTCCTGAGGCCCTCCTGTAAAAAGCCTCCTTTCGTCCGAGGGCAACTACGATTAAATGTTCCTTACTATCGTAGAGCCCCCCCCTCTCCCAATATCGTAGAGCCCCCCCCCCCCCCCCCCCCCCCCTCGCACCCCCCTCTCGAGTTCCAGTGCCCCTCTGAACTAACGAGTGCCCCTCTGGGCCGACTGGACGAGGGCCCCTCTCCCAGCTCCGCTCAGCGCGTGAGTTGCGAGCGGTGCCCCCACGAACCGAGCCGGCCCCGCACCACGCGAGCCGCTAGCTGGATTACAGGATTACGCTCGTTTATCCGGCAAAGCGTCGATTTTTCGGCGGTGAGCTTTATTGCCGTACGGGTACCCGCATGGTGCAGCGGATATAGGTGCATGACTCAAGCGCTTATCTACTGGCATGTACTACTAAGTACTATAATCCACCCACCCGCCCGCCCACGGTCCTTAATTACACAGCCGTCCAATTAGATCTCATGGCTGCTTGGGAGGTACTGGTGTGAATTACAAAAAGGGCAGTTACCCAGAATTAGAAAATCAACACAGCAAGCCGCCTAAAAGCGGCCCGCATCCCGCATAAGGCGGGATGGATGAGTGATGCGCACACGGTTCAGAGTCCGGGCCACGCGTGCACGTGTGTGTGTGGGTGATCCTCGGACGTGCTGTGCAGCTTCGGCAACGGGATGGCAGACGAATCTGCGCCGTCTGATGAGGCAGCGAGCGCGCTCTCGAGCGGCCACCAAGCTCAAGACCCCGAGGAAATCTCTTGCGAGCAAGGCCTCCTGGTGAGCCCGGGTGATGCACCGAGTGCCCCGCGATGAGAGGGCACCCCGATCCGAAGCCAAGCATGCGATACCACGCACTGTGCGGTGCACCCCCTTGCTCACCTCACCCACTGTGCCGAAGACCATGCCCGTGTACTCCGACATATCCAGGATGTCTCGAAGAGGACCCTTCTGTCCGGGCTCCGTGTTGTGCCACGCCGCATCCCGCGCAGCCAACCCCCGTTGTATGTCGCCCAACAGGAAGCGCTCAAACTGATCCACAGCCGTGGCCCGGGGCACTGAAGTGTACTTGACCCCGTACCGCATAGTCTTTGTTATGTACTCTACACTGCTGTACTTTGTACTGCGGGAGCCGACGAAGGAGCGAAGAACTAGCGACTGAGGCGGACGAGAACGAGTACAAGCCAAGCGAAGTACGAGTATGAGCATTGCGAGTGCGAGTACAAGTGAAGGCGAAGTACTGGTACGAGGACGACGAGGCGTCAGTACGCGCGACTACAAGGCGACTAGTAGTGCAGGACAGTATTACGAGTTCCCACATGGGGTGCGAGTAACCTGTACTTACGCATGCGTACCAGCAGGAGCGCGATTGTGGTACGCTATGGTGTCACCTGCTAGAGGATGATGATACCAAGCGTGAGGTGGAGCGCTGCCTTAGTGGAGTGTTAGTAGTAGGTACTAGAGCCTACTAGAACCATCTAGAACGCTATAGCATTTGCTATAGCAATAGTAGTAAAATATTATATCACTGTGCTGCGGACAGACGAAGGTGCTAGGAACCGTGTCTGTACTTAGTAGTATGTGACTCAAATAGCGACGGGCCGCGCGTTAGGACCGCACACGTCGATTTTAGTATTAGTCTAGTAGTTAGACGCAGCACAGGTGGCGGAAATTGGATCGGTACACAGCGCACGGAATGACGGAAACCAGCGACTATAAATAGGCCGGCTAAACCACCGCCGGGCCAGTCACCAAGGATACCGGCATTCCGGTACTGTAAGAATCCCTTTTCCCAAATCTCTGCTCATTATTCCTGGCCGTGTGGAATAACGATCCAATGGGCCCTCGACTCAGCTCCTGCATTAGGACTAATCTATGGCTAGACGACTATTCGGCCTAAGTCCTAAGGGGGCTGTAACACTTGGTTTCGGAGCGGTGACCGGAGCACATGGTTCCGGATTCCACAAGAGAAGCGGCATAGCGACGAGAGCGAGAGGCGAGAGAGGGACAGAAGAAGACTTCAGATGTCAAGGATCCTATGGCGGGGACGCCCACCGAGGATGCGCACCGGCTTTGATAGATGGAGTCAAGTTCGACGTGGCGAGAACGATGTAGCGACGATGAGGAGGATGCGACAACGAGCGAGCGAAATTATGAACTAGCGAAGGGACGAAGATTGCGAGTAACAAGGAGCAGCCGAACGTTCGATCTGAGATGTGTAACGATGACGTTGCAAGCTGCGAAGCCATGAGGGCGGAGCAACGTGCGACTCGCGACCCTAGCTATAGTTCCGACGACGCGAGTTGGCGATGGCGCGACATCGACCAGAACCGACCTGTATCTGCCGTTATCTGTACAGTACTGGTAACGAGCAGGTATAGCGAACGAGAAGAACCGCAGAATTTTTTTCTGCGATGAAGAATGAACATGCCACACGAAAATCGAACTCAGAAGAAGACGAAGACAGAACAGCAGTGGTTACCGGTACAACCATGAGGTGCTGGTACGATTAATTTCGTACGCGAGTACAAAACAGCTGCAGACTCAGATTCGAGGAGAGCGCTGCGAGATTATGACATGAGCCGTCAGGTGAAAATCCTGGGTGACCACGGCTCAATGTCCGGACGCGCGCATTTTCTCGACATGATGCGGTATGGCGGAGGAGACCCTGCTGCCTGCTGCCAAGACAGAAGACTCGACGACGGCCAACGCGACGATGGCGCGATGGGAGCTGCGGAGAGGCGACCGAGACTCGGCGCGTTACCTGCATGTACATGCTGTGTGCTGTACGGTACCGAATGGAGCGCGTCGTACCACAGCAGACACCGAAGGAGCGACTACGGATCTACTATGGAGGCCACGGGTATAAATACAGGAAATACATGAGGATATTTGCACGAGTATGTCTACAACTCAATGCATCAGAACCGAAAACATTATCACCGGTATGGGACGGAGGTACTGTACTGCTGCGATGAGAAGATGGCTACGACTACAAATGGCGAGGAGATATCCGGTATGGGACGGTTATCTACTTGCGGAATTACTGTAAGGTACTGGCCGATGATTCTCCCTCTACCAGCCCTGCTACGAGCTTTGACCGAAATCGAGAGTAGAAAAATCCGTGGACGACATGCGACTACGGTTCAGCGAGTGAGCGACTACAGGCACGAGTGCGACATGTGACGCACCGACGACATCGCGAACAGCGACGACTTACTGCTAAGCGATGAGCGACACCGAAGCGCTGCGTGCCGATGCCGACACCGCTGAGACGATGCGAGCCTGCTTACTCGGCGAACTGCGACGCAAAAGCCTATGGTATATGATCTTTGACCACGACTACGCGAGTGTGCGTTCCGATGGCGGAAGCGATGGCGCACACGCCACGAGTCAATGGGGACTTGCGACAGTTCGACGCGACGAGACTGAGCTCGAAGAATGCTGCATTTCTGTGGCTACCCACCGAACGACACCTATCGGTGCCATTGGTGGCGATTTGCTGCGACTTGCTGCACCACCAGATGATGCTCGACTATGAGGATTTTTTTTTCCGAAGGGACTGCCTCTATGACGAGTGTCATCACTGTACATATCTGTACATATTCTGGCTACGCGACTCTACAACGACGACCGAGTTCTGCTGAACGTACTGGCGAACAGCGCGGCCGCTGTTCATTAACAAGGTGAGAGTGTTATGTACTCTACACTGTTGTACTTTGTACTGCGGGAGCCGACGAAGGAGCGAAGAACTAGCGACTGAGGCGGACGAGAACGAGTACAAGCCAAGCGAAGTACGAGTATAAGCATTGCGAGTGCGAGTACAAGTGAAGGCGAAGTACTGGTACGAGGACGACGAGGCGTCCTCGACGAGGCGACTACAAGGCGACTAGTAGTGCAGGACAGTATTACGAGTACCCACATGGGGTGCGAGTAACCTGTACTTACGCCTGCGTACCAGCAGGAGCGCGATTGTGGTACGCTATGGTGTCACCTGCTAGAGGATGATGATACCAAGCGTGAGGTGGAGCGCTGCCTTAGTGGAGTGTTAGTAGTAGGTACTAGAGCCTACTAGAACCATCTAGAACGCTATAGCATTTGCTATAGCAATAGTAGTAAAATATTATATCACTGTGCTGCGGACAGACGAAGGTGCTAGGAACCGTGTCTGTACTTAGTAGTATGTGACTCAAATAGCGACGGGCCGCGCGTTAGGACCGCACACGTCGATTTTAGTATTAGTCTAGTAGTTAGACGCAGCACAGGTGGCGGAAATTGGATCGGTACACAGCGCACGGAATGACGGAAACCAGCGACTATAAATAGGCCGGCTAAACCACCGCCGGGCCAGTCACCAAGGATACCGGCATTCCGGTACTGTAAGAATCCCTTTTCCCAAATCTCTGCTCATTATTCCTGGCCGTGTGGAATAACGATCCAATGGGCCCTCGACTCAGCTCCTGCATTAGGACTAATCTATGGCTAGACGACTATTCGGCCTAAGTCCTAAGGGGGCTGTAACACTTGGTTTCGGAGCGGTGACCGGAGCACATGGTTCCGGATTCCACAAGAGAAGCGGCATAGCGACGAGAGCGAGAGGCGAGAGAGGGACAGAAGAAGACTTCAGATGTCAAGGATCCTATGGCGGGGACGCCCACCGAGGATGCGCACCGGCTTTGATAGATGGAGTCAAATTCGACGTGGCGAGAACGATGTAGCGACGATGAGGAGGATGCGACAACGAGCGAGCGAAATTATGAACTAGCGAAGGGACGAAGATTGCGAGTAACAAGGAGCAGCCGAACGTTCGATCTGAGATGTGTAACGATGACGTTGCAAGCTGCGAAGCCATGAGGGCGGAGCAACGTGCGACTCGCGACCCCAGCTATAGTTCCGACGACGCGAGTTGGCGATGGCGCGACATCGACCAGAACCGACCTGTATCTGCCGTTATCTGTACAGTACTGGTAACGAGCAGGTATAGCGAACGAGAAGAACCGCAGAATTTTTTTCTGCGATGAAGAATGAACATGCCACACGAAAATCGAACTCAGAAGAAGACGAAGACAGAACAGCAGTGGTTACCGGTACAACCATGAGGTGCTGGTACGATTAATTTCGTACGCGAGTACAAAACAGCTGCAGACTCAGATTCGAGGAGAGCGCTGCGAGATTATGACATGAGCCGTCAGGTGAAAATCCTGGGTGACCACGGCTCATTGTCCGGACGCGCGCATTTTCTCGACATGATGCGGTATGGCGGAAGAGACCCTGCTGCCTGCTGCCAAGACAGAAGACTCGACGACGGCCAACGCGAAGATGGCGCGATGGGAGCTGCGGAGAGGCGACCGAGACTCGGCGCGTTACCTGCCTGTACATGCTGTGTGCTGTACGGTACCGAACGAAGCGCGTCGTACCACAGTAGGAGACACCGAAGCAGCGACTACGGATCTACTATTGGGAGGCCAAGGGTGCAAAATACAGGAAAACAGGAGGATATTTGCACGAGTATGTCTATGACTCAATGCATCAGAACCGAAAACAGTATCACCGGTATGGGACGGAGATATTGTACTGCTGCGATGAGTAATGGACGACGAGTACAAATGGCGAGGAGGTATCCGGTATGGGACGGCTATCTACTTGCGGAAGTACTGTAAGGTACTGGCCGATGATTCCCTCTACCAGCCCTGCTACGAGCTTTGACCGAAATCGAGAGAAGAAAAATCCGTGGACTACATGAGACTACGGTTCAGCGATGAGCGACTGCGAGCACGAGAGCTGCTACAGGTAGCGACAAGTGTCCCACCTACGGTATCGCGAGCAGCGATGACACACCATTGACTTTCTGCTTTGCGACAAATATACCGACGCGCTGCGTGCCAATGTCGACACCGCTGAGATGCCAAGATGCGAGCCTGCTTACTCGGCGAACTGCGACGCAAGAGCCTATGGTATATGATCTTGACCACGACTACGCGAGTGTGCGTTCCGATGGCGGGAAGCGATGGCGCACACGCTACGAGTCAATGGGGACTTGCGACAGTTCGACGCGACGAGCTGAGCTCGAAGAATGCTGCATTTCTGTGGCTACCCACCGAACGACACCTATCGGTGCCATTGGTGGCGATTTGCTGCGACTTGCTGCACCACCAGATGATGCTCGACTATGAGGATTTTTTTTTTCCGAAGGGACTGCCTCTATGACGAGTGTCATCACTGTACATATCTGTACATATTCTGGCTACGCGACTCTACAACGACGACCGAGTTCTGCTGAACGTACTGGCGAACAGCGCGGCCGCTGTTCATTAACAAGGTGAGAGTGTTATGTACTCTACACTGCTGTACTTTGTACTGCGGGAGCCGACGAAGGAGCGAAGAACTAGCGACTGAGGCGGACGAGAACGAGTACAAGCCAAGCGAAGTACGAGTATAAGCATTGCGAGTGCGAGTACAAGTGAAGGCGAAGTACTGGTACGAGGACGACGAGGCGTCAGTACGCGCGACTACAAGGCGACTAGTAGTGCAGGACAGTATTACGAGTACCCACATGGGGTGCGAGTAACCTGTACTTACGCCTGCGTACCAGCAGGAGCGCGATTGTGGTACGCTATGGTGTCACCTGCTAGAGGATGATGATACCAAGCGTGAGATGGAGCGCTGCCTTAGTGGAGTGTTAGTAGTAGGTACTAGAGCCTACTAGAACCATCTAGAACGCTATAGCATTTGCTATAGCAATAGTAGTGAAATATTATATCACTGTGCTGCGGACAGACGAAGGTGCTAGGAACCGTGTCTGTACTTAGTAGTATGTGACTAAAATAGCGACGGGCCGCGCGTTAGGACCGCACACGTCGATTTTAGTATTAGTCTAGTAGTTAGACGCAGCACAGGTGGCGGAAATTGGATCGGTACACAGCGCACGGAATGACGGAAACCAGCGACTATAAATAGGCCGGCTAAACCACCGCCGGGCCAGTCACCAAGGTTACCGGCATTCCGGTACTGTAAGAATCCCTTTTCCCAAATCTCTGCTCATTATTCCTGGCCGTGTGGAATAACGATCCAATGGGCCCTCGACTCAGCTCCTGCATTAGGACTAATCTATGGCTAGACGACTATTCGGCCTAAGTCCTAAGGGGGCTGTAACACTTGGTTTCGGAGCGGTGACCGGAGCACATGGTTCCGGATTCCACAAGAGAAGCGGCATAGCGACGAGAGCGACAGGCGAGAAAGGGACAGAAGAAGACTTCAGATGTCAAGGATCCTATGGCGGGGACGCCCACCGAGGATGCGCACCGGCTTTGATAGATGGAGTCAAGTTCGACGTGGCGAGAACGATGTAGCGACGATGAGGAGGATGCGACAACGAGCGAGCGAAATTATGAACTAGCGAAGGGACGAAGATTGCGAGTAACAAGGAGCAGCCGAACGTTCGATCTGAGATGTGTAACGATGACGTTGCAAGCTGCGAAGCCATGAAGGCGGAGCAACGTGCGACTCGCGACCCCAGCTACAGTTCCGACGACGCGAGTTGGCGATGGCGCGACATCGACCAGAACCGACCTGTATCTGCCGTTATCTGTACAGTACTGGTAACGAGCAGGTATAGCGAACGAGAAGAACCGCAGAATTTTTTTTCTGCGATGAAGAATGAACATGCCACACGAAAATCGAACTCGGAAGAAGACGAAGACAGAACAGCAGTGGTTACCGGTACAACCATGAGGTGCTGGTACGATTAATTTCGTACGCGAGTACAAAACAGCTGCAGACTCAGATTCGAGGAGAGCGCTGCGAGATTATGACATGAGCCGTCAGGTGAAAATCCTGGGTGACCACGGCTCAATGTCCGGACGCGCGCATTTTCTCGACATGATGCGGTATGGCGGAAGAGACCATGCTGCCTGCTGCCAAGACAGAAGACTCGACGACGGCCAACGCGACGATGGCGCGATGGGAGCTGCGGAGAGGCGACCGAGACTCGGCGCGTTACCTGCATGTACATGCTGTGTGCTGTACGGTACCGAATGGAGCGCGTCGTACCACAGCAGACACCGAAGGAGCGACTACGGATCTACTATGGAGGCCACGGGTATAAATACAGGAAATACATGAGGATATTTGCACGAGTATGTCTACAACTCAATGCATCAGAACCGAAAACATTATCACCGGTATGGGACGGAGGTATTGTACTGCTGCGATGAGAAGATGGCTACGACTACAAATGGCGAGGAGATATCCGGTATGGGACGGTAATCTACTTGCGGAATTACTGTAAGGTACTGGCCGATGATTCTCCCTCTACCAGCCCTGCTACGAGCTTTGACCGAAATCGAGAGTAGAAAAATCCGTGGACGACATGCGACTACGGTTCAGCGAGTGAGCGACTACGGGCACGAGTGCGACATGTGACGCACCGACGACATCGCGAACAGCGACGACTTACTGCTAAGCGATGAGCGACACCGAAGCGCTGCGTGCCGATGCCGACACCGCTGAGACGATGCGAGCCTGCTTACTCGGCGAACTGCGACGCAAAAGCCTATGGTATATGATCTTTGACCACGACTACGCGAGTGTGCGTTCCGATGGCGGAAGCGATGGCGCACACGCCACGAGTCAATGGGGACTTGCGACAGTTCGACGCGACGAGACTGAGCTCGAAGAATGCTGCATTTCTGTGGCTACCCACCGAACGACACCTATCGGTGCCATTGGTGGCGATTTGCTGCGACTTGCTGCACCACCAGATGATGCTCGACTATGAGGATTTTTTTTTCCGAAGGGACTGCCTCTATGACGAGTGTCATCACTGTACATATCTGTACATATTCTGGCTACGCGACTCTACAACGACGACCGAGTTCTGCTGAACGTACTGGCGAACAGCGCGGCCGCTGTTCATTAACAAGGTGAGAGTGTTATGTACTCTACACTGCTGTACTTTGTACTGCGGGAGCCGACGAAGGAGCGAAGAACTAGCGACTGAGGCGGACGAGAACGAGTACAAGCCAAGCGAAGTACGAGTATAAGCATTGCGAGTGCGAGTACAAGTGAAGGCGAAGTACTGGTACGAGGACGACGAGGCGTCAGTACGCGCGACTACAAGGCGACTAGTAGTGCAGGACAGTATTACGAGTACCCACATGGGGTGCGAGTAACCTGTACTTACGCCTGCGTACCAGCAGGAGCGCGATTGTGGTACGCTATGGTGTCACCTGCTAGAGGATGATGATACCAAGCGTGAGGTGGAGCGCTGCCTTAGTGGAGTGTTAGTAGTAGGTACTAGAGCCTACTAGAACCATCTAGAACGCTATAGCATTTGCTATAGCAATAGTAGTAAAATATTATATCACTGTGCTGCGGACAGACGAAGGTGCTAGGAACCGTGTCTGTACTTAGTAGTATGTGACTAAAATAGCGACGGGCCGCGCGTTAGGACCGCACACGTCGATTTTAGTATTAGTCTAGTAGTTAGACGCAGCACAGGTGGCGGAAATTGGATCGGTACACAGCGCACGGAATGACGGAAACCAGCGACTATAAATAGGCCGGCTAAACCACCGCCGGGCCAGTCACCAAGGTTACCGGCATTCCGGTACTGTAAGAATCCCTTTTCCCAAATCTCTGCTCATTATTCCTGGCCGTGTGGAATAACGATCCAATGGGCCCTCGACTCAGCTCCTGCATTAGGACTAATCTATGGCTAGACGACTATTCGGCCTAAGTCCTAAGGGGGCTGTAACACTTGGTTTCGGAGCGGTGACCGGAGCACATGGTTCCGGATTCCACAAGAGAAGCGGCATAGCGACGAGAGCGACAGGCGAGAAAGGGACAGAAGAAGACTTCAGATGTCAAGGATCCTATGGCGGGGACGCCCACCGAGGATGCGCACCGGCTTTGATAGATGGAGTCAAGTTCGACGTGGCGAGAACGATGTAGCGACGATGAGGAGGATGCGACAACGAGCGAGCGAAATTATGAACTAGCGAAGGGACGAAGATTGCGAGTAACAAGGAGCAGCCGAACGTTCGATCTGAGATGTGTAACGATGACGTTGCAAGCTGCGAAGCCATGAGGGCGGAGCAACGTGCGACTCGCGACCCCAGCTATAGTTCCGACGACGCGAGTTGGCGATGGCGCGACATCGACCAGAACCGACCTGTATCTGCCGTTATCTGTACAGTACTGGTAACGAGCAGGTATAGCGAACGAGAAGAACCGCAGATTTTTTTTTCTGCGATGAAGAATGAACATGCCACACGAAAATCGAACTCGGAAGAAGACGAAGACAGAACAGCAGTGGTTACCGGTACAACCATGAGGTGCTGGTACGATTAATTTCGTACGCGAGTACAAAACAGCTGCAGACTCAGATTCGAGGAGAGCGCTGCGAGATTATGACATGAGCCGTCAGGTGAAAATCCTGGGTGACCACGGCTCAATGTCCGGACGCGCGCATTTTCTCGACATGATGCGGTATGGCGGAAGAGACCATGCTGCCTGCTGCCAAGACAGAAGACTCGACGACGGCCAACGCGACGATGGCGCGATGGGAGCTGCGGAGAGGCGACCGAGACTCGGCGCGTTACCTGCATGTACATGCTGTGTGCTGTACGGTACCGAATGGAGCGCGTCGTACCACAGCAGACACCGAAGGAGCGACTACGGATCTACTATGGAGGCCACGGGTATAAATACAGGAAATACATGAGGATATTTGCACGAGTATGTCTACAACTCAATGCATCAGAACCGAAAACATTATCACCGGTATGGGACGGAGGTATTGTACTGCTGCGATGAGAAGATGGCTACGACTACAAATGGCGAGGAGATATCCGGTATGGGACGGTAATCTACTTGCGGAATTACTGTAAGGTACTGGCCGATGATTCTCCCTCTACCAGCCCTGCTACGAGCTTTGACCGAAATCGAGAGTAGAAAAATCCGTGGACGACATGCGACTACGGTTCAGCGAGTGAGCGACTACGGGCACGAGTGCGACATGTGACGCACCGACGACATCGCGAACAGCGACGACTTACTGCTAAGCGATGAGCGACACCGAAGCGCTGCGTGCCGATGCCGACACCGCTGAGACGATGCGAGCCTGCTTACTCGGCGAACTGCGACGCAAAAGCCTATGGTATATGATCTTTGACCACGACTACGCGAGTGTGCGTTCCGATGGCGGAAGCGATGGCGCACACGCCACGAGTCAATGGGGACTTGCGACAGTTCGACGCGACGAGACTGAGCTCGAAGAATGCTGCATTTCTGTGGCTACCCACCGAACGACACCTATCGGTGCCATTGGTGGCGATTTGCTGCGACTTGCTGCACCACCAGATGATGCTCGACTATGAGGATTTTTTTTTCCGAAGGGACTGCCTCTATGACGAGTGTCATCACTGTACATATCTGTACATATTCTGGCTACGCGACTCTACAACGACGACCGAGTTCTGCTGAACGTACTGGCGAACAGCGCGGCCGCTGTTCATTAACAAGGTGAGAGTGTTATGTACTCTACACTGCTGTACTTTGTACTGCGGGAGCCGACGAAGGAGCGAAGAACTAGCGACTGAGGCGGACGAGAACGAGTACAAGCCAAGCGAAGTACGAGTATAAGCATTGCGAGTGCGAGTACAAGTGAAGGCGAAGTACTGGTACGAGGACGACGAGGCGTCAGTACGCGCGACTACAAGGCGACTAGTAGTGCAGGACAGTATTACGAGTACCCACATGGGGTGCGAGTAACCTGTACTTACGCCTGCGTACCAGCAGGAGCGCGATTGTGGTACGCTATGGTGTCACCTGCTAGAGGATGATGATACCAAGCGTGAGGTGGAGCGCTGCCTTAGTGGAGTGTTAGTAGTAGGTACTAGAGCCTACTAGAACCATCTAGAACGCTATAGCATTTGCTATAGCAATAGTAGTAAAATATTATATCACTGTGCTGCGGACAGACGAAGGTGCTAGGAACCGTGTCTGTACTTAGTAGTATGTGACTCAAATAGCGACGGGCCGCGCGTTAGGACCGCACACGTCGATTTTAGTATTAGTCTAGTAGTTAGACGCAGCACAGGTGGCGGAAATTGGATCGGTACACAGCGCACGGAATGACGGAAACCAGCGACTATAAATAGGCCGGCTAAACCACCGCCGGGCCAGTCACCAAGGTTACCGGCATTCCGGTACTGTAAGAATCCCTTTTCCCAAATCTCTGCTCATTATTCCTGGCCGTGTGGAATAACGATCCAATGGGCCCTCGACTCAGCTCTTGCATTAGGACTAATCTATGGCTAGACGACTATTCGGCCTAAGTCCTAAGGGGGCTGTAACAGTCTTGAACTCCAACAGCGTGGACTTCAAGCTCCGGGGATCATAACTCCCGGTCACGACGTTGAAGCCCGGAAGCGAGAGCTCTGCGTCCGGCACTAGGTCCTTGAGTTCATCCGTGGGTACGGTGTTGCCGAGAGGCACTGCCTGCTGGAACAAGTCATCCACCTCCCGCCGTACCGCGATACCTAGGTCGTGAACACAGTGATCGCGGAAGGCATCTGCGATAGCGTCGTGATGTACACGCCAGTGAGCGTCTCCAGGCGCCGGGAGGTTCATGAGCGCGTCGCCGTATAGGTCAACAGTGACGGGGTTGTGCGTCGAGGGCAGAATGATCTGGCTCCCAACCACCGGGGCCAAGCACGGGCTTGGCAGCAGGAAGTACCCGGCAGCGACCTCCCGCAGCTCATGCGGAGTCATGGCTGTCCGCGCGGTGGGGATGGCCCTTGTCCACATGCCTGACGTCGCGTCGAGCTGGTTGAAAAAGATCCGTTCCCTACATGTGACAGGGGGAGCGCACACCTCATTTCGAAGCCGAGAGTTGTTGGCCTGGTCTAGAAATGCCGTCAGCTCCTTTTGCGAGCCCGGCGCATCCTCCACTTCCCGCTCCATCTGGCGTGCATTTGCGTCGCCGAGATGGCCAGCAGTAGCCGCTTGGAGGCGGCCCCACGCCTCGCGCATCTCCGCGGCGTAGCTGTCCGACCCATGAGCATCGTTGAGGAAGTGGTCATACTGGCGGGCGGAAGAAGTTGTGTTGAAGCTGCCTCGGCCAAGTACGGACCCGAGCTGTGGGTCGAAGAAACCAGGGGTGGGGGTGTTGGTGCCGGAGTTCCTAGTAAGGAACCTTGGGAGGATGGCATTCATGCAGCCGATGAAGGCGGCATTACGAACGGTAGCCATGCGGTGGATGCCAGCTCCCTTCAATCGAGTGGGGAGGTGAAGCCTGCTGCGCGCCCTGGCCACTGCATCCTCGCTCAAGGTAGCCACCTCCGCTGCCATGGGGTCGGGGTCGTGCAAAAGCTCCGCCAAGAAATCGGTGACCACCGGATTGGTGTCGGTGCCGTACGTGGAGGGATCAAAAGAGACCCCTAGCACCCTGGGAGGTACTGGTACTGGTACTCGCTACTCGCTGCTGGTAATGGAAAAAAAACTCTGGTAGCGACTAATCCTTACTTCAAAGCGCTGGCAATGCGAACGCTCGCTGCTGGTAATGCTTACTGGAGTGCCCGCGGTGGGGGTATCACCGTCATACTTTTGGGTTGTTAGTTCCGGAGTTCGGGGATTTTATTAGTAGTCATGTTATTGCGTCAACACCTGAGGACTTAACTGCCTTTATTTTGGGCGGGGTCCCCCCCTCCCTTCACGGCGCCCTGGATTTTACTGAGAATGGGAAATTTTTCCAGCTATGGCGTCGGGCCCTCCCTCACATTGCCTTTTTTGTTGCACATGTATCGGACTCCCGAAATGCTTTGCTCCGCGGGTTGGGGCTTGCCCCAACTCGCATTACTTGAATGGGCCGACGCCCAAACGGGTAGGGCGGACCTTTCGTGGTCAGTGCCGGGTATTTTGATGGCAGTCTTTTAGACGGGATCCAACAGTGTTGAAAATTCCGTCACGGGCCTTCAATTAGTCTTGCAGAATGCTTCGCACTGTGAGATTCAGATGTGACGTAAATGTGCCCTACTGGTGACGAACGACGACATACGGGGACGATACGGGACGGACGAGGGACGTGGATTTCATACCCAGTAGCGACGACTATCGCGCGCGACCTGTAAAGTACTATATGAATTTCTCGTTTCCATAATTTCATCAAATTGATATGCGCACGCGGGCTCGCGTGTCGCCCGCCGACGCGGAGCACCCGGGCTAAGTACAGACGGATGTACGCACTCACTGCACATCGCCGCACATCGCTGACCCCGCGGTGTGCGGCGATGTGCGGCACGACGGGCGGAGGTGTGGGCGGATGTAGGTGGTACGGTAGGTGGTAGGCGGCAGGTGGTGTTCGTAGGTGCGCGTTTTAATGCAGCCGCCCTAACTGCTGATGATTGTGTAACGCCCCAGCACGCGCATGAAGTACGGGGTCGCCTCACGGTCACCGCCGCTCACCGCTGAATCAAGCGCGGACAGCCGCGCACTCGCATCTGTGTTGCCTGCCGGTGGTGGGTTACATCCACCCCAACTCTCAACCCCCCCCCCCCCCCCCAGCCCCCCAGTCCCCCGCGCGCGGCAGCATGCATGCCGGCAAAGGGATGGATAGCGAGTGTGTCGAAGGATGGCGTGTACTCATGCAAGCACTGCCGGGGCAACGTGACGGGCACATGTGATAAGATGGCGCGAGAGCGGCACTTCCTAAAATTCCCGAACTGTAGCCACTCGTTGAAGCGTGCGGCTAAGTTGCGCCGCAAGGCCGCCTTATCACAAGCAGCAGCAGCAGGGGCGGCATCAGCAGCAACAGCAACAACAGGGGCGGCAGCAGGAGTAGCTGCAGCCGTCGGAAACGGCCCGCCGGCGCCGGTCTCGGACGACGGGGGCTCGAAGGTGGACGATGTGATGGGCGTGGGGGAGGACCCCGTTGACGAAGACGGTATGGACATCGACGCGCCTGCGTGGCCGCCGGCGGGCGTGGAACCCGCGATGAGGGCGTGATACGGGAAGGCGATCCCGGCGACTTCTACATGAAGGTCATCGCCAAGAAGTTCCGGGGAGTATGGCACTACGGCGTGATAACCAGCGTCGTTACCGAGTGGGTGTTGGAGATCTACGGAGGGGCGACCCAGTGGCGCGCTGTTTTCGAGGACGGTGACATTGTGGACCTTCTGCGTTCAGAGGTGAGTGGGCCCGGCCTGCGTGCTGGTGGCACCACTCAACTGCGGTTGTATGGAATCACACGCACCCGCCCGGTCGGCGTGGCAGGTTGTGGAGGCTATGGCGGCTGCCCAGGAGCACCCCCCGTGGATGCGGACGGGGAGGCTCGCTTGGTAACCGTCCATGAAGGCGATGACTTGTCCAGTGAATTACGCACCTTGCCCGGCGTGCGTTCAACACAACCCGGTTGGCGGAGGCCAAGCAGAACACTGGCTGCCATGGCGTGTGCCATGTGCATGTGGTCATGGGCTATGTCAGCATGGTCAACCTCTTCCCCCTCGCGCCGTTCCACCTGTTTTTTTTTGGCTTGGGAAGGGACTTCTGTAGGAAATTTGTCACCGTGCAGGGCCACATTGGATTCCGAGCTATGAAGCAGGAAGACCGGCGCCAGGCTTTAGTCCCGATACCCAGCAACTTTGATCGCGGGTTGCGCCCTTCGTTTGCAGTGTCCAAGAATCGAAAGGTAACCCCCCCCCCCCCCCCCCCCGGGCGTGGGCGTGGGCGTGGGCGTGACGGCATTCCCCTCCATGACTGCAGGGTCAGGCAAGGTGACGGTGCAGTCCGGCTGGGTCATGGAGGACTGCTTGCACCACATGGAAACGTTTTCCATTCTTAACGCCGGTCCGCTGTTCGAGGAGGCCCGGGTGAAGGCGATCATGCCCGAGAAGGAGCTCGCGTCCCCAGCGGTGGTGCGTTCGGTGTCGCGACTGGCGGTGCTTGGGCACATGTACAAGCGCATGCAAGGAGCTGCGTGGTTCGTCACGCGGTGGGGGTTGCAGAATGTGCTGACGGAGGAGGACGGCCCCGAGCGCAAGGCGCAGGTGGACGCGCTCACTAGGGAGGGGAGGACTTGATACCCAGCGCGGCGCCAAGGCGCGGCGGCCGGGGCAGCGCGGCGCCAAGGCGCGGCGGCCGGGGCAGCGCGGCGCCAAGGCGCGGCGGCCGGGGCAGCGCGGCGCCAAGGCGCGGCGGCCGGGGCAGCGCGGCGCCAAGACAGCGCATACAGCGGAATCGGCGGAAAGGGATGCATTACAAGCTGTGGACGGCAGCCGCTGAAAACTATGCGGTCATGCCGCAACAACCCCAGCACTGGCTTCTGGATACCTCTGATCTGGCTTGCGGCGGCGGGCTGCGGGATGCAGGGCCGCATGACTGAGGTGGCGGTGCTGGTGAGCAGGGAGAGTCTGCATGCGGCGGAGGCGGCGCAGCCGCATAGGCACTAGACAATGCTCTGAAGCGAGCCCCAATTGTCTGCCCAGCGCCTGCCCCAATGTAACGCACCAGCTTGGCAGCAATTGGCAGCTCTTTTGCCCCCCCTCCACCCCACAGACACACTACCAATACCAGTTTCTCATCCCGGCGGGCAGTTGATGCGTATACCCAGGCTTGTGCGTACGCGGTGCGGGGGGGGGGGGGGGGGGGGGGGGATCACTATAGCTAAGCTAGTGATGTGAGATATGAGTGCAGCAACAGATATTGTGCAAGATATAATACGATGGCATGCAAGCGGGTCCCCGCTCTTCCACAATCATTGGCCCTGCTCCCTCTTGCCCCGCCCCCGGTGCCCTTTAGCTGCTCTCAGCATCCCGAGTGGGATGGGCGGGGCAGCGGTTGCTACCGAGTGAGGCGTAGCATCGTTTGCAGTAGCAACGCAGCCTTTCCGGTGTGACGCCGCCTGGATGTAACCCAACAGTACGCGCAAAGTGCAAGTGCAAGCTGCTGATGGCGGGGATCCCGCGCGCGGGGGGGGGGGGGGGGGGGGGGGGCAGCGGTTGTGGGATAGGCGCGGCAGCGGTTGCTACAGAGTGAGGCGTCGCATCGTTTGCAGTAGCAACGCAGCCTTTCCGGTTGCATAGTGTGACGCAGCCTGGATGTAACCCAGCAGTACGCGCAAAGTGCAAGTGCAAGCTGCTGGTGGCGTGGATCCACGCGAGGTCGCAGGACGGTGCGCGAGGGGGGGGGGGGGGGGGGGGCAGCGGCTGTGGGATAGGCGGGGCAGCGGTTGCTACCGAGTGAGGCGTAGCATCGTTTGCAGTAGCAACGCAGCCTTTCCGGTTGCATAGTGTGACACCGCTTGGATGTAACCCAGCAGTACGCGCAAAGTGCAAGTGTTACACGCCCGTGTGCCCCACCCAATGACATTGCGCCCGACCTCACTGACGGCATGTCTCGCTCTCCTTCATCTCCTGGGCCGTCCGCCGCCTCACCCTGCGCACCCCACCAGCCGCGCGTGCCTTCTCGGAAGCCTCACACACGGCGGCGCGAGTCGCGTCGTGGAACGCGTCCCTGACATGGCGGAACTCCGCCCTCACCGTGGCCGTGGTCGGGCAGGGGACTGCCCGCTGATGGGTCGCCATGCATGGGTACTTGGGGCCGCACAAAGCCGGGGTGCCGTCGCAGCAACACTCCCAGTCCGTCCGTTGGCCGCAGTCCACGCACATGATAGTGCATGTGGCCGCCTCCCGCCACTGCTCGTAGTGCTCCGGTCAACATGGCGACGAGCAAGTCGGCATGTCCCGCAGGTGGCTGCGGGGCGGGTGGCGCGAGCGCAGCCTCGCTAGCCTCGACAACCCCCTCAGCCCGATCAGTCGCCTCGACCACGGCCTCCTCCGCCTCCTGACGCGGCGCACCAGGCGCATCATCGTCGCCTGGCAGGGCGTCCCCCCCCGCAACGGCGCCGTCGGCGGTGGCCGACGCCGTCGTGGCGGGGTGTTGTGAGGAGGTGGCCCTAGACATAGGTGGGGCCGGCACCGCCATGTGTTGCTCCACATGCGGTGCGGTTCCTGACGCGACAGCTCCGTCGCACCAGTACCGGCGCCGGCACCCCACGCCTGCTGGGCTTACCACCAACCGGCATGTTTCCTTTGGGAGGCGGTTCATCCGCGTCGGAGGTGAGCGGCGGTGCCGGTGTGGGTGTGGATACTGCCCGGCCATTAGGGCTCCCGCCGCCTGCCGCTCCGCCGACCCACGCCGCGGCGTGTGCTGCGCCCCGCATAGTCGCCTCGAATATATTATACATGACGCGGGGACGGGGGGGGGGGGGGGGGGGGATTCGTGCGTTTCGTATGTCGGCGGAAAGGCGTGCGAAGCTGCGGCTGGCGAAGGTGGTGGAAGTAAGCGTGGCGGCGTCGGCGGCGTATTACCGTGCGTGCATGCGTGCGCAACCCCGCGGCAGCAAGCGCCGGACTCGGCGTGTGCCGGCGGCAGAGCTGCGAAGCCATGGACACGGTACGGGATGCCAAGTATGGCTAAGCAACTGCCGAGGCTGGCGGCTTAACCCCCATGTCCGGCGGTTGAGGGACGGAAAGTGCGTAGAAGTTGATCGGCAAAGCGGGCATATAAGCCTGGCTGTGCTAGGTTCCTATTAAGTAATGGCGGTTTGTGCTAAGTAATTCGTAGGGGTGGACCATGCAGCGCAGGTAGGGGGCGGTATAAATGAGGCCGGGCACATATACTGCTCCACGAAACGACACTGTCGCACGTGTAGTTGAATAGACGCCCCCCCCCCCCCCCCCCCCGCCGGGTCGGCCCGCCGACCCGCCACGGCATGTAATATCTGTCATGCATCGCCGGGGTATGTGTGAGTGGATGCCCCGCCGCCACATCCCCCCCCCCCCCCCCCCCCCCCCCCCCCCCCCCCCCCCCATTTACACTTGTGCACTCATTAAGTTTGGGCTGGTTTCGGAGCAGTACATGTACGTATGTATATACATACAATGGAACGTAGGACCTGCGCGGAAAGAGGCGGGGCTGGCGGAGTGCGTTGGGGGTGCGTAAAGTAGCGTGTTGGTGAGATTCGGGGTGCATCGGACGCCGGATGCCCATCCACCCAGCGTAAAAGACGCGTACGTAATATTCACACTATATATATTCACACGCAAATGTGTGAAAACCGGACATTCCGTGCCGGATGGGTGGGAATACGGCGTCCGATGCAGCCAAAACCCCAGCAACACGCTATTCTATGCACCGCCAATGCACTCCGCCAGCACCGCCTCATTCTCGGTCGATTTCGAAAACGCCTTCACATTATCCACCGCTAATTGCAATTGCCACCGTGTAATGTTGTCACGATGTGCGCACACAACAACACTTACTACCGGTTCCGACGCGGATGGAGGCGAGGCTTGCGGAGTGCGTTGGGGGTGCGTAGAGTAGCGTGCTGCAAATAATTGGGGTGCATCGGACGCCGGATGCCCATCCACCCCGGCGTAAAAGACGCGTAATATTCACACTATATTAACACACAAATGTGTGAAAACCGGACATTCCATGCCGGATGGGTGGGAATACGGCGTCCGATGCAGCCAAAACCCCAGCAACACGCTATTCTATGCACCGCCAATGCACTCCGCCAGCACCGCCTCATTCTCTGTCGATTTCGAAAACGCCTTCACATTATCCACCGCTAAATTGCAATTGCCACCGTGTAATGTTGTCACGATGTGCGCACACAACAACACTTACTACCGGTTCCGACGCGGATGGAGGCGAGGCTTGCGGAGTGCGTTGGGGGTGCGTAGAGTAGCGTGCTGCAAATAATTGGGGTGCATCGGACGCCGGATGCCCATCCACCCGGCGTAAAAGACGCGTAATATTCACACTATATTAACACACAAATGTGTGAAAACCGGACATTCCGTGCCGGATGGGTGGGAATACGGCGTCCGATGCAGCCAAAACCCCAGCAACACGCTATTCTATGCACCGCCAATGCACTCCGCCAGCACCGCCTCATTCTCGGTCGATTTCGAAAACGCCTTCACATTATCCACCGCTTAATAATTGCAATTGCCACCGTGTAATGTTGTCACGATGTGCGCACACAACAACACTTACTACCGGTTCCGACGCGGATGGAGGCGAGGCTTGCGGAGTGCACTGGCGGTGCACAGACTAGCGGGAGACTAGATCCATTGTCGCTTATTTACAAGCACGGGCGGTGCTGCCAGACCTGATCGTCTAAGGCCGATATAATATTCACACTATATTAACATCGGTGCACACCGCCGCACACCGCCGCACACCGCCGCACAACGCTGCGCGCGCACATTCGTCGCGCACATATACGCGCGCCCTACCGCACATATTATCCCGGATTCACTCGCCGTATCCATTACGCCGTGCTACTTCAACAATAAACATTGCGAAATTACACCGACACAATGCCGCACCGACTAGCTCTTGACAATACGTGCATATAAATAGTAGTGGCGCGCTGCTCCTCGCCTCCGATGTGTCGTTGACTGCTGCGGAAGGCGGTCGTCGACTGGGTGTTAGTTTCTCCACCTCGGCCGCCCCCCCCCCCCCCCCCCCCTTCACCGCTCACAGCGCCATGGCAGACCTCGCCCCCCGGGCAAAAGTGGGCGGCGAGCCTTGTTGTCTCGCGTGTCCGCGCCGCCGGCATCGAGGAGGACGAGAAAGACATGAGGAAACGCGTGACAAGGTGGGCGCGCAACAAAACACTCCATCCTCCACATTAGCACGCACCCACTCGTGGCTAACTTGTCCCTCGCGCAGGTTCGTCCGGGAGCGCCGTAAGGCCCACCTCAACGCCAAGGCTTCCACAGTGCCAGCGGCGCAACTCGTGGTGGCCGAGGAGGCCGCATCCTCAGCCGCTCAAAGGCGAAACGATTGTGGCTGGTTGTGGGCGTCTGGGCACAGGGGGCGTCCCGACGCCAAGGTAAGGAAGCTCATGGCGGCGTCGTCGACGGCACAGCCTCCCGGGGTGGCGAAGACACTGACGGATGACAAGAAGCGGAAGAGGCCAGTGAAGAAGCGCCGAGGTAAGAAACTGACGGTCGCGGAGTCGGAGGCGGAGTCGGAGGCGCAGGCGCAGGCGGAGGCAGCGAGATCGTCGAAGCGGAGGGTCCCCCGGGCACGCAAGAACAAGAACAAGCAGTAGCCCCCGCCCCCTTACCCCCCTCCCCTCACTCCCCCGGCGGGAGCGGCGGGCGGCGGGGGGGGGGGGGGGGGGGGGGGGGGGGGGGCGGCGGGGGGACCACGCCCGCCCGCCTCCCCCCCCCCCCCCCCCCCCCCCCCCCCCGGGCCACATTCCCCGATGGCAGCTGTCGCGAATGTTGTAATTCAAACATTCTTCGGCAAACCGCTGCCTGCCCCCGCCCTCCCCCTATAAATATTTATGTAACGTGAGCACTCTTTGGCAAAACATGGCAGCCAAACCGCCCGTCTGATGACCTTTGATCGGACGGCGGGCAGGCCCCTAGCCAAATAGTACGGCTGCGATTTGCGCTCCCATGTACTAATAGTCGTAGTTATCCACAGGACGACTCGTCATCGCGCCCGGGTTCGTACTAGATACCCGGTACCGGCTTAATAAATATATCGCGTACTACCCGGTACCACCCGGTACTACCCGGTACTACACGGACAACCTCGCACCTTATACTTCAGTGCCATGTAACACATCACACGTAATGTACGACTACCTCAATGATTACAAAAAGGATTTATCGCCCGCCGGCAATAACGCCGGATGTACTCGCACGTAACTGGATGGACATGCCGCCACCAGCAGCAGCTTTCACGGATAATAGTGGTACCGGTACGGTAGTGCTTCGTCACCCGTATGTCACATCTGAATCTCACAGTGATTGCGATTCGCGGGGTCGACGGGCTGAAATAACAGTTTTGCAGGTGTAAATGGACTCAAGCCGTAGCCGGCCTCAAACGGAGTGCGTTTAATTGCGGAATGATAGGCGTTGTCACAACTAAATTTGGCCAGATACATTATTCAGCCAGTCGGTGTGATTTTGGTTTACGTAAAAGCGGAGGATTTATTAAATGGTGCGGTGCGCTCGTTCGGTGTGGCCATCTGTCTGGGGTGGTACGACGAATAATATATACGACGAATAATTAATATTTAACTTTGTACGTAATGATCGAAACATATTTGCCAAAGATAATGGAGCCTAGTAATAGTAGGTGAAGCATGGATCGCGGTCGGATATTTCAGCTCGACGAAAGGCCGTGGTGACGGAAAATAATGGCGATGAATAAGTGAACTTGGGGGGCGTTTGGGGGTTGTGAATGCTACATGGGATAAAGTGGGCTTGCTAAGTGAAGGCATAGGTGGCTGCCCATAAATGTGGCGATAGTATCGAAGCCATTTTGCGGCGGCGGGGGGGGGGGGGGGGAGGGGGGGGGGGGGGGATAAGTCCATGGAAATTGCTTCCCAGGGGCGTGTGCCTTTGGGTGTCTGAAGGGACGCGAGAGCCATGGGTTGTTTGAGTGGATGTTTTTTACGTTGGCAAGTCGGGCAAATGCAGCAGCAAGCAATGGTTTTGCGCATGTGGGGGCGCCAGAATGTTTTAGAAACGTTGGCGAGCGTGCGTCCGGCATCGGGATGACCAACAACGTCGTGCGTGGAACTCCTGGATAATTAAATTAAGTAGGGGTAATCCTACGTCGGCAAGCATACTTTATCAGCCACCCATTATACCTCGTCGTTGGAATAAAATGTGACGCCATTGGCGGGAATGTGGGGACCATAATACCTTGCATCGGTTGAAATGCCGTGGCAGATGCGACTAATTAATCCCGGATTAACTTGGAGGTGGCACATGGTTGAGAGGAAATCATGCATATCTTCGATATCGTTTTCAAGGAGCTAGGGTGTCGTGTTCGGTTATGTCGTGGGGTAAATCGGGACGGCGGGACAGGGCGTCAGCTTCATTTTGAGATTCTTTGCGATATACTATTTCTCGGACAGGTTGGCCGGTGCGAAGGTGATTAGCAAGGTATGGGGAGGTAATACTCAGCCATAGGAAAGTGCCTGCGGACCTAGTGCGGGCTGGTCGGGCAAGCAAAGTGGCGAAGCGCGTGGCATAATCGGTGCATAACCCTTATTTTCGAGCTGCCCTCGATATAGCAGCGCCATTCGTTCCACGCGCAGGACCACGCCCTAAAAGTTCTTTATCATAGGTGCCGGGGTATCGAGTATGTATAAGCATGCGGCAAAACTTCAGCATAATAGCCGCATGGTCCAGGGTGGCCGTCGGGGTAGTCCTTGTTTAGGAAGACATCGCCCAAGGCATGAATGGAAGCATCGGTTGAGACTACAAAATTCGGCGTCTGGGTCCAGCTTTAGGAGTCATTATGACCGGGCTGTTGAGGCATTAGCGCTTTTAAAAGCGTTAAACGCGACCATGTTAACGCTTACCCAAGTAAATGCCTTTGTTTTGCGGCAAATGTCATAGAGGGGGATGTGGAATATTTACGGTAATCTTTGCGATAAAAAAATGCATAACCCAAGGAACAGTTGTATTTGTTGCACTGTTCTAGGCGGGCCCAATCGCGAACTACAACAATATTATTTTCGGAAGGGCGTGTGCCATGTTGGCTTACCGTATGGCCTAGATATTCTATCTCACTTCTTGCGAAGAAGCATATTAAGGCAAATGAAGCCGAATATCGTTATCGGCGAGGATGCTGAGCGTGGAATCGAGGTGTATTAAATGTTCATCGAGGGAGTCGAGGTGTTAAACACCTGAATCTCGCCAAGGAAAACATGGATAATTGTGTTTTTGTGCGGCTGCAGCAAGAACATGATTCATCCATCGTCGAAACGCCAAGTAGGGGGCACTTGACATGCCGAATGGCATAACCAAAAAATCGTATTGACCGAATAGAGTTTTCAACGATGTTTTTCGTACGTCGGAGTCTTTGATACCGAGCCAGTGATAGCCTAAATAAAAGCAAGGCGGTCAAGGGCT